>VYZP01041961.1:0-16044 GCA_013400635.1 Hypocryptadius cinnamomeus | reverse complement strand
GAGTCAGATTCATCATTCCTCCCTTCATTGGTGGCCCTGCATTTACAACACTCAAGGACTGAGCAAAAAACCCTGTTGAAAAAAAAAGTCATCCTGCTTATCTGGAAATATTGCTCTCTTCAGCAGCTCAGCATTGAAAACTTTCCTCTGCATTGCCCTTTTCTGCGTGGTTCTTTATAAAAGGGCTCCAAATCTGTTCTAGAACACCATTTGACTAGATCTGTGATGATGCCACGGCCATGGACTCGTTGCCGTGCTACAGAACAAATATTTTCCCCATTTGGGTTGTTTGACAACAAACAAAAACCCGTGGGGAAGTAGTTTTCTGATTTCCTCCTGGGAGAAGTGATCCTTGGAACCAGAGCAGCCTGGCTCCAGGGCAATTCCTAGAAATGGAAAAACAGGGAATATTCCATGCCAGGGAGGGGTGGCGATGCTGCAGAGCCCTTCCCAGCCAGGTGCCAAGGAGATTTTCCTCCTCCCCTTCCATAAAAATGGGATTTAATGGGATTAACGCTCTCCTGGATCTGCTGGGAGCTGAGCTGGATGGGACAGGAGGTTTTGCACCTGGATTTTAAAGCAAAGCTTGGCAAAAAGGGTGATTTTTTCCCCCTTTGGGGCTGATTTTCCTCCATTTTGGGGCTGATTTTCCTCCTTTTGGAGGCTAATTTTTCTACCCCCTTTTTGGGCCAATTTTTCTTTCTCCCCTGTTTTGGGTCTGATTTTTCTCCCCCTTTTTAGGCCAATTTTTTTCTCCCCCAGCTTTCCCACCAAATTTTTTGGAGCCAATTTTTCTCCTCCCCCTCCATCCCACCCCTTTCAGCGCCAATTTTTCCCTCGCTTTTTGAGGTTGGATTTTTTCCCCCCTTTCAGGGCCAATTTTTTTCTCCCCCCAGTTTTTTTGTGTCAGTTTTTCCTACCCTCTTTGTGGCTGATTTTTCTCCCCTATTTTGGGCCAAATTTTCTTCCCCCCCTTTTTGGAGATGATTTTTTCTCCCTATTTTGGGTCAATTTTTCTCCCCCTTTTTAGGCAGATTTTTTTTCTCCCTCCTTCCTTTTTTGGGACCAATTTTTCTTTGCCCCTTTTTGGGGCTGATTTATTCTCCCCTTTTTGGGGCTGTATTTTTCCTCACTGCCGTTTTTGGGGCTGATTTTTCCCCTCCCCCCTTTTTGGAGCTGATTTTTTTCTCCCCCCCTTTCAGGGCCAATTTTTCTCTCCCCCTTTATAGGGCAAATTTTTCTCCTCCCTATTTGGGGACAATTTTTTCTCCCCCCCATTTGGAACTGATTTTTCTCCCCCCTTTTAGGGGCCAATTTTTCTTTCCCCATTTTTTGGGGCCGTTTTTTTTTCTCTCCCCCTTTTTGCGGTCAACTTTTCTTCCCCTTTTTCTCCCCCTTTTTGGGCTCAATTTTTCTTCCCCTTTTTCTTACCCTTTTAGGTCAGGTTTTTTCCCCCTTTTTTGGGGCCCATTTTTTTCTCCCCCTTTTTGGGGATGGATTTTTTTTCCCCCTATTTTATGGGCTGGATTTTTCCTGTATTGCAACCCAAGTTCACCTCCCCCTGAAGTGCTGATAATTGAGATTTTGTTATAAATCAGCATCAAATATTTCCAGGAAATGGGATGGAATTTAGCTGGGAAAAAAGGGCCACTGAGGCAATTATGGAATTCAGATCCCATTTAACATTTCGAGCCCTGATCCACACACAGGGAGGGATCTGACCCCCAATTTTAACCCCAGAAGAGGAGCTGCAGATACAAAATGTGTTAAAAAATCCTACTCATGGACAAGAGCCATTAAAAGTAATTAATGAGAATTAATTCAATAACCTGGGGATGAAGGAAGAGAATTAAGTGAATTTTAAGGAGTTATTACTCAATAAACGATGCAGTAATTTTCCCCCAAAGCATAAATTCCCCCCAGTAATGGATAGGATAAAGCTGAGGGAATTTCAAGAGTTTTTAAGCCACAGAAAAAGAACATTTTATCATTTATGTACCAAAGAGAAAATGCTATAAAAACATTTTTACTCCAGCTAAACCCTGATGGTCCAAGAATTTTAATTCATCATGAGCAGCTCATGATTAATTAAATTAAATTGTGTGGACACAATTTATGGGCAAATAATGCTGTAAAATCGTATAAAATACAGCTGTGACTTTGAGGAAACAAAACCAGCAAGAGAAATATGAGAGTTTTTCCAAGCAGGTCTGGCTCAGGCAGTATTTGCTTGGAATATTCAGAAAATCACGTTCAATTCTTTAATTTTATCTTCTGTGAACTTCAATCATTCATCCTCTGCATTGAATAATAAACTTGGGTTTAACTAAGCCTAAGTTAGGGTTTAGCTAATGCATGCTCTGCTCTTGGTGCAGGAATTCTCAGTCTGAGCATCCTCCTTGCCCTTGGAAATAATTTCCAGATATTCTGGAATTTCTTATCTTCTTTTAGATAAAATCCTAGCCATAAAAAAATAAAAATATTTTATTAAAAATATTAAAATGTTAAATAAATATATAATGAATATATTTTGTTAATCTATAATAGAATATATAGTACATATATCATGTGAAATAAATATATTATTAAATAATATTTTATAAAAATATAAAAAATGCTCAATAAATGGCATTTAAATGTGCCCAGTCTCTCATTTCAATCTGATTTCAGCTCCCAGTGAAACTCTGGATTCTTTGGCAGATTCCAGAGGGCTTCAAGTACAGGAATTCTCCCCAAAGGGGAAATGACACATTTCAATTCCCTCGTAATCAGCTCAATGGAGGTGTTGAAGCATTTTTATCCCATCTCCAGGTAATTCCTGTGGGCTCCCTCTCCATTTTAAACACATTTAACAAAGGCAATAACAATTAAAACAAAGAGGGATTGATCAGGCAGTGCTTTATTGCTAACCATTGCTTTGCAAAGTTGCCATAATTTGGAAAAAATTAGATTTTTTTTTTTTACATATGGTAACAGCACGATGAGACACGAGGATTACACAGGAAAAATGGAATATATATATTTATATATTCTAACCAGGAACATAAATAATTTACAGGGAGAGCCTCCTGCTCAGTCAGCCCCACAGGATGTGAGGATTATAAAATAAAAGGGAGAAAAAAATAGAAATAATAAAAATACAGGTTTTGGTACAAAATTTGATACAAAAATCCCTGCAGCCCCCAACCCCTTTGGGATCACTCCCTGTCCCTGTCCAGCTCCTCTGGGTAAAACCTCTGGAATTTACCCTTTGTAGGAATAGAGAGAAATGGAAATAAAGAGAAATGAAACAGAGATGGGAATGTTCTGCTTCTCTACTTTTCCAAAGGGAAAGAAATTCTGGGATTGCCCTGGAAAAAGCTCAGGAAAAAGTTTTTCCTCCTGCCCCCAACCCCCCCAGTGGCACTTGTGGGATCACACAAGAGCTGAAAACACTGCAGGATTTTTTTTTTAATTTTATTTTTTATTCCTTCCTTTCCTTGGGAAAAAGAAAAAGTGAAACTAATCTTTGGCCCTACTCAGCATTCAGAGCTGCTCTTTGCTTCCAGCTCTGTGCTGCTCTCCGAGTTTTTCCCAGAGTTTGGGTTATTTTGGGTTATTTTGGGGCTGGCCAGGCAGTAAATCTGGGAGGAGATGCCAATCCCTGATGGCAGAGCTGTGACCTCTGGGAGGGGACATTGCTCTTGGGTTTTAGGGCTTGCAGGCTCCTTGAAAAAATAAAATTAAAATCCCCAAACCAACCAAACGACAAAAGAAAACCAGGAAAAAGCAGGACAAAGTTGAAGGCTTGTTAAATATTTAATAATTAATAATATTTTAAAATAATTGTCAATATTAATAAGAATTATTAATAATTATTAATAATTATTATGCAGAAAATCTGCTCACTCAGTTCTCATCATCCCAAGCAACACCACGGGATCTGAGTCAATAGAAACTGATTTTAAAGGCCAAATCCCACCCTCTTAAAGGCTGCTATTAAAAGCAAAATTTATTAATTTAAGGCCCTCTTTATTCATTTCAAGAACTCCTATAAGGTGTTTTTTCAGGACAGAAGGAGCTTTTTGGGATTGCCCGTACTCCTGCAGGACAATTCTCTGCTTTAATCTCAATTTTTTCTCTTTATTTCAGCTCTTTGCCATTTGATTTATTCAAGGAAAAGCCTCAGTGAGGTCAGATATCTTCACCTGCCCAACAAGCAAAATGAAATGAAATGAAATGAAATGAAATGAAATAAAATAAAATAAAATAAAATAAAATAAAATAAACAACGAATTCTGCAGAGTCAGGTGACATCAATCCCACAGCTCCCTCCATTCATTTAATTTTAATTAAACGTAATTAAATTAAAATTAATTCAATTTTAATTTTCCAAATTTAAAATTTCGAGAATTCCATTCCCCACTTTTAATTCCATGCCAATTAAAATTGGGGAACGGAATGGAATTCCCAAAATGGAATGGAATGGAATTCCCAAAGTAGAATGGAATTCCCAAAATGGAATGGAATTCCCAAAATGGAATGGAATGGAATTCCCAAAATGGAATGGAATTCCCAAAATGGAATTTGAGCCTCAACTTTGGCTGATGGGATCCTCTTGACGTCACTGGCAGTTGGACAAAATCTTTTTGTCACAAAAAATAAAATATTCTTATTTTTTCCACCCCTAGGCAATGGGAACTGTGAATATCCAGCCCTGCTGATGCACCAGAACCCAAATTATCTCCTAGGCTAGAATTCCGGGCAGGTGACAAATGCAGCTCCAATTTCACTCAGCAAATATTGAATTTGTCATCTGCTAATTAAGTGAGGAGCTGGAATGCTTCCCGAGGTGCCCAGGAAAGTTCCAGCCCCTTTCAGGAGCTTTTCAATCCAGTGATGACTGCCTTGGCTCAGGCTCCCAGGGAAATATCCAAAATGGAATCTGATTCGCTGCAGATAAGAATGAGCTCGGATTTTCCTTTTTTTAATATTTAGTTTTTATTTTTAAAGGGAATTTTTGGGCAGAGCTCTGGAGATTTTGCCTGCTCTGTTCCACGCTTTGATCTCTCCCTTTGTGTTGCTTCTTCTTGGAAGAAATTTCACCTGTTTTGCATCATGGCAGACAAGGAGTTGGGCATGACCTGGGATATTTTCCCCTTTTCTGTCACAGAAAGTGTCTGATTTTATTTATGGGATTTGCTAAATGTTTGTAATGATGAGGATTACACAGGAAAAACGGAATATTCTAACCAGGAATAGAAATAATTTAGAGGGAGAACCTCCTGCTTGGTCAGCCCAATAATGCTTAAAATAAGCATATTTTAATTGGCATTTCCACTCTGAAAATGATTCCCTCTGCCATTCCTGATCCTCTCCCATTCCAGTTCATCTTTATTTAACTGCAACTTAATCCCTGCAATCTAGAAACCCCAGGAACCCATTTTTTTCTTCATTTTGAAGACATTTCCAGCCATTTTTCCCTGCTCCCTTTTAAGCAGGATCCATTCCTGGCACTGCACTTGCTCTGCCCAACCCCTTTTAGCAATAAAACACCTGGGAGGGAACTGGGAATATATTGATTTTTCCACATAGCTGCTGGCCATGGATCCATATTCATAATATAACACGGAATCTCTGGCTTCTATCAAAATATGAAAGAAAAATTCAATCGAAGCAAAAAGAGACACAGAAAAATGAAAGAAAAATTAAATCGAAGCAAAAAGAGGCGCAAAAATATGAAACAAAAATTCAACTGAAGCAAAAAGAGACACTAAAATATGAAAGAAAAATTCAATTGAAGCAAAAAGAGACACAGAAAAATGAAAGAAAAATTCAGTTGAAGCAAAAAGAGACACAAAAATGATTCAATTAATGGTTTTGGCACCCAGGTATTTTAAAAAAAGAACATTTCTGTTGTACAACAGCTCGCTCTGCCAAGCTGTGTTATTCCAGATATCCCCCCTGGACAGGAATTTTCTCCTCACAGACTTTCATGGTTTTCCAAATTTCTGCCACCCATAGGAAAACTGCAGCTCTAGAAAATTCTAGAAAAATAAAAGGTGCAATTCCAGCCCAAGGCACGTCCTGGTGTCCTGGAAGAATCCTCCAGGTTCCCTCTTGCCCTGTGCCCTGAACTCAGGGCCAGGAGCATCCAAAATTGGGGATCAAGGAACAAAGCAGACCCCAGAAAAATGATGTTTTAAATAAAATTTATGCCAATTATTTATCAGAGATCCATTTCTTTGCTCCATGGCAGGGCAGGAATGTGATCCTTGCTGAGCAAAGCTGGATTTATACCCTGCAGCAGTAAATACCCTCAAGGAGTGGAAGTCAAGGCCATAGATTTTAAATAGATTTTGAAGAGATTTCAAATAGATTTTGAAGAGATTTTAAGGAGATTTTAAAGAGATTCTTAGATTTATTTTAGATTTTTTTTAAGCTTACTTTAGATATTTTTACATTTTTAAGGTTAAGATTATTTTAAGATTATTTTGGATTTTTTTCCGTTTTGGGAGGGAATTCCTGGCTGGGAGAGTGAGGAGGTGCTGGGATGGTCTTTTGGTTAGCCAATTTAAGATTTCCTAATTTTGATATTTCTCATGTTGAGATTTATTTTGAGATTTGAGATTGAATTTTGAGATTTTTTTCCGATTTTTTTTTTGGAGATTTTTTTTTTTTTGAGATTTTTTTTGAGATTTAATTTTGAGATTTTTTTTCTTTTAGATTTTTTGAGGGTGTTTTTTTTGTTTGTTTGTTTGTTGGTTTTTTTTTTTTTTTGAGATTTAGATCTTCTCAGTGGTTCAACAGCCTATTAGTTACACAAAAAGCTTTTTCCTCACTTCCCTAAATTCCTCCTATGTCAAACTATGACCAGTGGGATTCCCAGAGCAGCTGTGGCTGCCCCTGGATCCCTGGCAGTGCCCAAGGCCAGGCTGGGCAGGGCTTGGAGCACCCTGGGACAGTGGGAGGTGTCCCTGACGTGGCAGGGGTGGGATGAGATGAGCTTTGGGGTCCCTTGCATCCCAAAGTGTTCTGTGATTATCTGAAAAAAACTGTCAGAGGATATAAAAAAAAGTGTAGTGCCCCAATAAAATAAATACTTTAAAAATCTTTAATACTTTTTAATATTTAGTCATTTTTATTTTAATTTTTATTATTGAAATTCAATTCTAGCCAATTTTTCCCTTCAGAAAAGTTTTTATTTTTATTTCAATATTATCAAAACAAAATCTCTCTGTTAAAAACACTAAAGCACAAATGAAGCATCACTTGGGCATGAAAGAAGATTTTTCACTTTGCTTGAATGCTCTGCTGCTGCTCCAGAACAAACAATCTTTGCTGTGTGTTTGTAGAAACTGGAACAGACCCTTCCCAAGGTGAAAAGTTTTCCTCATCCTTTCCTTTTTCCCAGACCCACCAGGCAAATAAAACCTTGAGATATCTGTAAATCAATTCTAAGAATGGGATTTTCAGGAGCAGCCGAGGATCTGTCTGCACCCTGGGCCAGTGGAAGGTGATCCCAAAAATCCCAACCCAAAGCATTCCCTGATTCCCTGAGATATTCTGATATTTCTCCATTGTAGTGTATATTATATATATTTCTCCATTATAGTGAATATTATATATATATTTCTCCATTATATATATATATTTTTAAATATATCTATATCTATATCTATATATATATCCATTATATATATATTCTCCATATATATATATTTCTCCATTATAGTGCATATTATATATCCATTTCTCCATTATATATCTNATTTATTTTTATATTTATTTTTATATTTATTTAGGGTTTTTTAAGTTTTTGGGGTTTTTTGTTTGATTGGGTTTTTTTATTATTATTTTTTCTTTTTAAAAATTTTTAAATTTTATTTTTATGTTTTGGGTTTTTTTTGTTTTGGTTATTTTTTTTTTTTTTTAAGTTTTTATTTTTATGGATTTGGGGGTTTTGTTTGTTGTTTGTTTGGGGTTTTTTTTAATTTATCTTTTATTTCTTTTTATTGAACCAGGCAGATTTTCGTTGCATGCCAAGATGGGTTTGGCCCCAAGACTGGCACTAATACCCGGGTTATTTTCACAGCCTTAAGGAGAGGCTGTGCTAAAACACTGCCTGGTGCCACCAGCCTTGACGTCACTGTCCCAGATTAAAGGGACACTGAGAGCCCAAAGCCTCCTTGAGCAGTGACAGCAAGGTCACTTTGTGCCAGACACCTCAGAGCCGGGCATGGGGACCCCTCCGTGCCCACATTCCATCTGGGAGGGGCAGGAAGGGAATCTCCCACAGGAGCCAGAACAGCTCTGTCCCAGGAAATAAACACAATTGATTTACAAATAAATATTTATATTATTTATACATACAAACATATATTATACTATATTATATTATATTATATTATATTATATTATATTACATTACATTATATTATATTGTATTATATTGTATTTCATTATATTTCATTATATTTCATTATATCATATCATATTACATTACATTATNTAGGAATGCTTGGCTCCTCCCCTGGGTGGAGCATCTCCCCATGGGATGATGGAATTTGATCAGCCATGCAGGGACACTCACTGGCCGTGAACAGAAGATAATTAATGATTAATGGCCCATGAACAGCAGAGATCTCCTGGAGGGAGGATTGGTTGTGAAGAGGTAAAGAAAACTGCCCAAAGAGCAGCAGAGAACTGCCCCAGCTCTGACAGATGGGGATAGAACACACACCCCAGCCACACCCTGTACCCTAAGACATCCAGTTCATTCTGCAGGGTAATATATTAATATATCTTAAATGAATTAAAAAGGAAGGTAACTCAGAATCATGGAATGGTTTGGGTTGGGAAGGATCTCAAAAACCACCTCATCCCACCAGCCATGGGCAGCAGCACCTCCCACCACCCCAGATTGCTCTGAGGCACAGGAATTCTGAGCAGCTGCATCTCCTCCCTCAGAAACCCTCTTACTCTGCTGATATCTGGGCACTGATAATTATTGCAGTAAATTTTTGATAATAATAATGTTAATTGAATAATTAACAGTAAATACAATCATAGAGCAGCCCAGGTTGGATCCCACTCCCAAGGATCAAAGCCCAGCTGCTGACAGGAGTTGTGTTGGGACTAAACTGGATGTTTATGATGGATAAATTGCAGTTTATATGATTTTTAAGGGATAGGGAAACATAAGCTCAGTTCAGGAGTTTTTGCCTGTCATTCTTATAAGAGACAGCAAAGAAGTAATTATGCTCAACTGGTCTTAAATCTAAGTTTAAGAAGTGGCTTGAGTTAATGTGCACAGAAAGATGTTTAAAGAGGTCCAATAATGCTGGAAAACTCCTTTATTTCTTTAATCTGACCAAACTTTTATTATGAAATAAAATTCCCCACATACATCACCGAGGACTTGTCTGCAGCATCACTAAATTAATATTACTCTTGGAATTCAGTTCTTCAAAAACTGCAGTGACATTTGGAAGAAGTCCCCACACTCAATTTCTTTTGCAACTAATTAATTGTGACACCATAAATATTTTAGAAAGTACCATAAAGAGGTTTATTGAGATTTTTTTTTTCAGTTGATTGCAAGGCAAGAACTGCTGCTGCTCCCAGAGCTCTGCTTTACACAGGAATGGAAACCAAAGCCTGTCACACTCTCAGGGAATGTCTTCCCCGAGCATTTGTCCATAAATTAGAAACCAACCTTTAGCTCCTGCCAGCAGTCCCCAGAGTGGAGTTTCCATGTCTGCACACAGGAAAACATTCCAGCAGCTCCCCCTGACCAAGGAGGGAAGGGCCCTTGCACGTGCTGGGAGCAGAAATCCTGATTAATGTCACATTAACTTGATGTCACTTCAGCTCTGGCGGGGTTAATTTGGTTTGAGCTTTGTGCATGAGCCAGCAGGAGCTGTCCCCAGCTTGGAGCTGTCAACCCACAGCCACAGCCCTGTGCTCTAACACTCGGAATTCACTGTTTCCTTGGATTTTAGATCTTCAGTTTACATGGGAAAGGCCCAAAAATTCATAAAATCTGCTACTGCAATGAGATTTCTGATCTCTGTGGGTAGTGACATTTCTTTATCAGTTTAGCCTGAATTTTCCCTGCCATAAAATCCCTGGACAAGGTGGGATGGAATCCTCAGAACAGCACAAGCCAGATGTTATCAGGGAATGCAAAATCTACAGGATTGCACTTCAATATTCCTGCAGGACTTGGGGGTTTTTAGTCCTAAAGAAGTCCCCCAGTGGCATTTCTGGTTGGAAATTCTGAATGGAAACCAAATGGGGTTTTGGCAAGCAGGGAACTGAAGATTTCTGGGGAATTTAAAGCAGATCTCGCTCCTCACACTGGCTTGGTAAGGAAAGCAAGAACAGGGTGAGAAGTGAAAGAGAGTCCCCAAAATATTAATATTTTATATTAATTATTCCATTTTCATATCCCCCATTCAAATTTTAGCTGGATTTCACAGAAACTGCTGATCACTTTGGATTTAAAGCAAACATTCCTGCTTTCAAGGTGAATATTTCCTCGTGGGAGTTCATTTCCCCTCTTAGGCACAGCCCTAAGCCAGGCTCAGAGCCCAGCACTCCCCAGTCCCAGCCTGACCTCTTCTGACCTAGTGAAGAAAATCGGTTTAAGCAGCAGGCAGAGAAATTTGGTGCCATTAACAGGAACCTGAAATAGAATTTGGCATTTTCAGAGGGATTTTTGCACGTCAGGGTTAGGATAAAGGTGCTGCTTTAGTTTGAGCAGGTAATAAAACTCTTTCTGGAGCTGACAGCTCCACATGAGATTCCTCAGGGTGGGATTTCTGGGGGCAAAGTTTAACAACACCAGGAACATTTGAGGAACGCTTCAATTAATAGAATCATATTCTGAGCTGGAAGGGACCAAAGGATTAAAATCCAAGTCCAGGAAATTGTGGCATCTCTTTTATAGATACAGGATTTCCTGATGTCTTCAGGAAAATTCAAACCTGTACTAAAATCCGGGTTTTTTTCCCCCCAATCCCCATTTTTGGAGCAGTTTTTCCAGGATAACAGCCACAGGTGTTACTAAAATCTGTTTTTTTTTCCCCCAGTCCCCATTTTTGGAGCAGTTTTCCCAGGATAACAGCCACAGCAAACAGGTTTGTGTGTTCCTGACACCCTCCCCATTCCCAGGGAATTGCTGTTGGGCCTCCCAGTGACAAATGAGCAATTAGCACTCATTAGGTGAGCCCTTCGTTCCTCAACTTCCCAAACACATTTTCCCTCCCAGGAAAAGGAATCCTGCTGATTCCATAGTCCCATGTTAGGCCAGGTTGGGATTAGTCCCAATCCCAAATTTTCCAGGCCCAGCCCAACGCTCCACAGCCTCTCCCATCTCCCAGACATTCCTGGAGGATCATTTGTCCTGAGACAAATCAGGACAATATTATTAATTTATTAATTATTTAACAATTATTAATTGTGGACTCAACAACACAACTCATCCAAATAAAAATGAGGTTCCAGCTCTTTGCATCTATTTACCCCTTCCCAAATACTTTTGTGCTGCCTGCTATTATTTTATTTCAACTTTTCCCTTCTTATATCAGCATCTTTTGCCTTCTTTTCTCCTCAACATCCCTTAATAATAATTCCCAGTGGTGCAAATTGATTCAAAGCTGACATCTCGTTCTCCTCACCCTCTGGAGAGGCCAAGAGCTGGCTGGGAGTTGAAATGGTTGACCACAAAAAAAGAATAATAATTAGGAATAGGACCTGAAAAAGTCAAATTATCTTGAAGTTTTTGCAATCTTAATGCACTGTGAGCATTAAAGTGACTGTGGGAGTTAAGTGTTGTTATTTTGAAGAGGTTTAATGAAAGCTGGTCATGTTCCCCCATTAAATGGATAAAAGCTTTCCTTTATCTGCTGCAGAATTTCCTTCACCTGTAACTCTATCCCCTGTTAATCACCATGTTCTCTGCATGAAGAGCTCTTTAAATACCCAAAGAGCTGAACAGGGCGTTCTCTTCCACAAATCCCACATCTGACACCTTTCTGTGCCCTGGCAGAGCACCAGGAAAGGGTTAAAGAAAAACAAACATATTCTGAGCAGCAGCATCGCGTTACCTGGGGCCAAAATCCATCAGCGTGCCACATGCAAAGTGGCTTTGGGGGATGGCTGAAAGGCTGAAAGGGAGGAAAAGGAAAAGAGGGGAAAAAAACCAACATAAAAAATAAAATAAAAACATTTCAGTGTGCTCGAAGGACGTGGAGAGAAATGAACAGAGCTGCAAAATGCTGGCACAGAAAAGAATGCACATTCTTATTTTATTTGGGAATATTTGGGTTGGGTTCTAACAAGTGGTTTCAGAAATTAATGCAAATTCTACTTTAACTTGGGAATATCTGGGGTGGCTTCTTCAGAAAGATGAAGTCCCAGAGCTACAAGATTGTCCCTATAATAGAGAATATCTTTAAAAATGAAGGTAAATTAATCATTTTGGCAACATGTCTTCATTAATTTCCAGAGAATGTATCACCCTTTTTGTCCAAAGCAGGTGAGCCAAGAGCTGAGCCCTTGCTCCCATCCTGCCCCATCCTGGGTGTTCAGGGCTCCCTGCCCAGCTCAGTCTGGTGGAAATAAAATAACTTTTAAAACTTTTTATTTCATTTCTCTAAATAAAGGCTTTCCCTTTGGCCGGGGGGAAGGAATTTTAAAGTTTTTTCAAGGGAGGTTGCCACTCAAGGCAGGATGAGCTGAACATCTTAACAGAATGGCAGTGGCGCAGAGGATGCACAAAAGATAAAAACCATCAACGAAAATCAACCCCAAAGATAAAAACCTTCAATGAAAACCAACCCCAAAGATAAAAACCTTCAATGAAAATCAACCCCGAAGATAAAAACCTTCAATGAAAATCAACCCCAAAGATAAAAACCTTCAATGAAAATGAACCCCAGATGTTGCCCCTGGCATGGTTGGAGACACCTGGTCCAGGAAAGTCCAGGAGTGAGGACCAAATTAGCATTGGAGGAGAAGGAATCCATGGTCAATAAGCAACCAAATTTTAGAAAAATTGTGTAATTTGGGATCAATGAACGGGGACTGCTTTGAATTGGAATTTTTTTTGGTGTATAAACCTGCAGAAAGCCCAGTAAGAGGCACGTGCGTGTATGGAATATTTTCCGTGGCACATCCTGGCTGGAATGAAGCCAAGCCTGACTCTCTATCACTTCAAATACAGCATTAGAGGGTTTTTATTTTCCTCCCAAATTTCGGTGACAAGCCCAGCTCTGCCAGGAGAGACTCCCACCAGCCCCCGAGCTCCCAGCAGGGCCCCATGCCACCTGTGCTGGGTAAAAATAGCTGTCACCCCACTCCAGGGTGACCTTGGCTCTGTGTCCCTGCCCAGTGCAGGCTGCAGAGGCACCAAGTTGGTGGAAACCAAATAAATCTGCAGGAAACAAACCCAGCCTCGGGGTCTCTGCTCTGTCCCTGCTACTGTTTCCATCTCCAGCTGCTCATGCCCCACTTTCCTTCTCCATTTGTCACCCTGTTCCTGTTCTGGAGAACATTCCATGCCTGAGATCACCTCCCTGAGCTTCTGGAAGGGAAAGAGAAGCTGTGGAAAACTGAAAGCTGGTTAAACTCTTGGCTGACAATCCATAAATAGCAGAAGACTCGATATTTTTAAGGCTCATACTTTTTATTCACCTTGCTGCTACAACTTTTATCTGTTTGTGGTTTTGCTGCAAATAATTGCAGTTTACTCTTGAGCAGCAAGATATCCCTCAACCTGGAATCCCCAAACCTTTCCTCCCCAACATCCTCTCTCAGCCTGGAATCGTGGAATTTTTTGGGTGGGGAGGGACCTTAAAGCTCATCTCATTCCCAGGCAGGGACACCTTCATAGCCCAGGTGGCTCCAGATGCACATTGAGTGTTTGGCACCCAGACATACAAAAATAAACCACATTTATGGATGTTCATCCAATCCAGAGTTATAAAATTGGGAGAAAAATCCAATATCCCACTCCAAGCATTAATGGGGGAGCACAGGTGAAGCTTGGACCTTCTAGGATTAAGCTGCATTTACCCAGAGCTGAGTTTTACCCACATTCTCCACACAATTAAATCTTTGTGCTCCCAGAATGGAACTGGGATGAATCACCCATGAATCCATACAGTCCAAGACAATTTATGTCCAATGACAGAAATAAAGCCACAGAAGAGCTGGAGTGAAATCAGCCCTTTCATGCTATAAATCCTTTGTTATTTTTAATGGAGAACGCTTGATTTCAATTTATCAAAGAGAATTTCTTGTTTTCCTTCTCCAGCCTTCACCTCCCCATGCTAAGGATCCAATTCTGTTTATGGTCAGGATGGAATAGCCTGGCCAAGATATCCATGGTTTCATTATTCCAGAGAAGCTAAAAAAATTCTTTAAAGGGTTTTGAGCATCACTGGGTGCTCCATGGATCAGCCAGGGAGGGATTCTCCAGCTGCCACCCTTGAAGGGACAACACATCCAGCAGCAAAACCCACCACTCCAAGCAGTGGAAATCTCTTCATCTTCCACGGCCACAATTTGCACAGGGTTTGTCAAGACTGTAGACCTCTGATTCTGACAGTGTAGTGATGAATTTTACCAAATTTTACCAAATATCTTTACACCAAATTTTACTTTCTGGTGCTTCCATCAAAGCCTGTTGAGCTGAGAAGAGACTCCACTCCTCAGCACAAGAACTCCACAAATACCTGAGCTTCCACTACCAAATAAACTCCAAAATCTGGTTTCCAACAACCTTTTTATGTCCAGAAAAAAATTCCCTGCTATCCCCAGCACTGCTCTGAATCCGTAACTTCTTTTGATTCAACTTTTCTACCTCAGGTGTGCAAGTGGTGCCAGAAACTTCACTGCACAATTACTTCAAAATATATTTTGCCCTGGCATTAACCATTCATTTATCATGGTTGTACTCAGAAAATAAACATCTTAAGACCACCCTGCAGGGTGGAAATTTACGTTGATCTGCAAGACATTCCTCCAGCAATGCATTAAATTCTCTGTACTGAAATATGCCAAGGTTTGAAGTGCGTTAAATTGATGCTGGGAAAGGAACAGGGGAAAAAAACCCTGTTTGGGCTTAGATTTTTGATTCTTCAAGGTTCTTATACATGAAACCCACCAAAAATAATCAGGAATATTAGGGAAATATTCCTAATTATTAATTTGCTCCAGAGTTAGAGAACATTGCACTTGGTGCATGTGATAATTCTGGAGAAAATGGAGGAAAAAGGGAAATCTCTGAGCTGCAGAAGCAGCTGTAGAATCTCTCTCCATGCTGAGCTGAGGTCTCCACACAGGAGAGGATGAAAATCACTGCAGTAATTTTTCTGCAACTGGGACAAATCCAAATTGATGGTCAGTTCCTTTAATCCTGCAAATTACATGAAGTGTTACTCACTCCTCAGCATTTTTATTTTATATCATTTGTCCAGATGGATCCAGCTCTTATTGGCCAGGCCAGAAAATCACAGTGAGAACCAGCAGTGTTCCAGGAACATCAGGTTCTTATTCTCCTGGCCTGGTCTGCATAAATCCATTCAATGCCAAAACCTTCTAAATCAGGTGGTTAAAACTGGGGTGAATGTGAGTGTATTTGGACAGATCCATTTTTTGGGGGGACTAACAGCAGAGAGCACCTCAAATAAGGGAGGAGCAAGAGATCCTTGTCCCATCCCTGGAGCAAGGGGGTCTCTGGAAAGTCTCCTGCCCATGGATGGAGGGGTGAGATGAGTTTTAAGGTCCTTTCCAACCCAAACCATTCCATGATCTGTAGAGGGAGATGTGGAAGATGTTGCAGGTCTATTGTATTTACGGGGTTCCCAGACAAAGGAAGGAATGATGAATCTGACTCCATGTTCTCAGAAGGCTGATTTATTATTTTAAGATACTATATTATATTAAAGAATACTAAACTAAACTATACTAAAGAATACTACAGAATACTTACAGAAGGCTAGAAAGATGAATGATTCTCGTAACCCTCTCTTCAGAGTCCGACACAGCTTGGCC
>VYZP01041959.1:0-94265 GCA_013400635.1 Hypocryptadius cinnamomeus | reverse complement strand
CATGGGCCGCGGGCAGCCGCGGGCTGGAGTAGCGGAGCGCCCGGCTGGGGCTGCTGGGCCCCGGGCCGGCCCTCCCCCGCACCCTGAGCGGTCGGGGCCGCGGTGAAACGCAGCGCGTTCGTCGCTCGGAGCTCGATGCCGGCGGTACGGCGTGTGCTGCGTGTTCCGTGTCGGCCTCGCTGCGCTGGGGAGAGCGCTGTCCGTGGAGCCCGTGCGCCATGGATGTGTCGAGGAGGGGATGTGGTGCTATCGAAGTGGCCGCGCAGACACTGATGTAAATCGATATTACAGTGCTCGGGGCAGTTGGTGGAGAGCGCACGGCCGAGGGTGATCGTGGGTTGTGTTGGGGTTGGGTACCTCGGTGCAGTGGCCGGACATCTCCCTTGTGCAGGGCGCCGGCTGTAGCAGGAGTTTGGCAGGAGAGGGCAATAGGGAACCGTGCCCTATTTTTCTGTGCTTGGGAGCGGGTGCACAGGATCCTCGGCCATCAAACCGAGCACAGCGATTGCTGCCCCTGCTGTCTCCCATCACTGGGTGTGGGCTTTGGGGGCAGGAGACTTAGCTGGGCTAGTCCCAAGGATGCGGTTGGGAGACCAATAATAGGAAAAACCCAAGCTGGTACTTAAAAGGTCTGCAGACTCGGGGCTTACTGACAATGTCTATGTAATTGGTTTGGTGTTTTCTTTCCATAAACCCACAGAAACAAGGGGAAATGCTCAGCATTGCTGGTTATCAAGGAAATGAGCTCCCTTGTGCACTGCTGTGGTGGGACTTGGGGACATCAGCTGCCATGAAGTGCAGCAGGAGAGACTCCACTAAACAGCTGTAGGTGGTGACCTGTGTGCCAGGATACAGCAAAGCTGGAAATTATGGGCTTTATAAGAAATGTACCTGTGTTTTTCCAGTGATAACTCATTTTTTCTTGCTTGGTAAAAGGTTGAAATAGCAGGAATTTAATAAAATTCTTTAACAATGCTGAGAAACTGCCAACACTCGTACATCTCTTTTGTTGTTGTTCAGAAATGGCACCTCGTAAGGGCAAGGAGAAGAAGGAAGAGCAGGTCATCAGCTTGGGACCCCAGGTTGCTGAAGGAGAGAATGTGTTTGGTGTCTGCCACATCTTTGCCTCCTTCAATGACACTTTCGTCCATGTGACCGATCTGTCTGGCAAGTGAGTATGGGACAGGCATCACCTCACTGCAGTACCCAGCTCCTTCGGTGTGAAAGCAGAAACTGGGTTTGGCAAGAGATTCCACCAAAATCCTTGAGTTTCTGCTGAGCTTCATGCATGGTGCATATACATGAACTGGGTGGCTTGGTGAGCTCTTCTGATCAAGATGCTGTTCAGGGTACTGTGTGGCTTATTGGTCTGGTAACATTGGAAATAATAGGTTTTGGCCTGGGGAAAGAACAAGGAATGGCTTTCTTTTAACATCACCTTTTTCTTCTGTAGGGAAACCATTTGCCGTGTGACTGGTGGGATGAAGGTGAAGGCAGACAGAGACGAGTCCTCTCCCTACGCGGCCATGCTGGCAGCCCAGGACGTTGCCCAGAGGTGCAAGGAGCTGGGCATCACTGCCCTGCACATCAAGCTGCGTGCAACTGGGGGCAACAGGTACAGCAGGAGAGCTGGGGCACTGATGGGGACATGGCTGTGGGGGCTGATGGTGAATGGGTGTGGAACACAAGGTTTGGCATGGGGAAAGTGTGGCTTTCATGTTCCTGGCTGTTTGTAAACTGTGTTCAGTTTCTGGGTCATTAAAGGGGTTGTTGGTTCTGACTCTCCTCCAGGACCAAGACTCCTGGACCCGGTGCTCAGTCAGCCCTGAGAGCTCTGGCCCGCTCTGGAATGAAGATTGGCCGCATTGGTGAGTGAGGAAAAAAGGGATTATTTAGTGAAATGAGCTTTGTGGGCATCTGTGCTGCTTGATCTTAGCTTTGGGACTTTCTTCATGGCCGCATAGATGGCACCACTGAAAGGATTTCATGTAAACAGATCCTTAAATTGACCAGTAGGTGGGGAGAGCAGTACTGAGAACCCAGGTCTCTGTGTGCAGGGCAAACCCCAGCTTGGAGCAGGGTGCTGCTGCTGCTCCTCTGATGTCATATGGCTGTTCTGTCACCTAAAAATACCTTGTTGGCCTTGGTGATTCAGTAATAATGGAGTTCTCCAGCTGTTGTAGGGAGAGTCCTGAACTTTGTGGGGAAATCACAAGATGCAGTGGTGGTGGTTGTGCTGAAAATTCTTCGAACAGCCTGTGTTTCTTTTGAATTGCTTTGGCTGCTTGATTTAAGTGGGATGGGAGATGGGAATTTTTGCTTGCAAAGCGTTAAAGCCCTGGAAACTCAGCCTGTGGCAAGTTCCCAAATACCTTCACAGAGAGTTCCTTCTGCGCATGTGCGGCTCCTGTAGTGTCCAAATGCTGAGGTGTTGGGTGATGGCTGTGCCCAGGTGGTTTCTGGGGGTGCCTCTGGAAGGTAACTGTGTTCTGGATTTTCTCCCTGCAGAGGATGTCACCCCCATCCCCTCTGACAGCACTCGCAGGAAGGGTGGTCGCCGTGGACGTCGTCTGTAACCAGTGCAGCACCTTCTGTTATTAAAGCTCTCTTAAACCTCGGTTTAGCTCTGTGTTTTCTTACTGGGGTGTGCTCAGAAGCCAAGGGGCTTCAGTTAATTCCATCCACAGGTGGCTTGTGTTCTGGAGCAAGGCCTCTTGCTTGGAGGGGAACCAGGCTGGTTGATCCAAAGCCACAGGGGTCTTGGGCTTCATACAGTAAAAGCTACTTTTAAAATGAGTCATGACCTCTTGTATCTCCTGGAAAACAAAGCTGGGCTGGGAACGAGCAACTGCTGCTGGGCTTTCTGCAAAATGTTGCTTAATGCATCACTTCCCCTTTTGTGGAAAAAGTCCTCTCTCTGCCTGGATATCTGTTCCTAAGCCAGCATTTCCCTTGGCACAGCCATAGTGTTTTATTTGTTATATGTGGCCATGGAAAATGTTAGAATAAACTTCCCTTACTGTCTTAAACATGCACCATTTGCCGTTCAGATCACTGTTTTCCTGTACTTAAAGTGGTGGTTGAACTTGTGGAGAAGGTGTCAAAAACATGAAACCAGAAGCAGCTCAGCCAACATGGAGGTGAAGGAGGAGGGGGCAGGACAGAGGAGAGAGCAGGGAATAGGACACTGTTACCAACAGCTCCACTCTGGTTTTTGATACGCTTTGGATCCAGTGAAAGCTGTTGCTGTTCTCCTTAGCCACGCAGGCACAGGGTGGGGTTTTCCTCCGAGGAGTGGTGGGTGATTAAAAGGACCCTGGCAAACAGGAGTGGGGCATGTCTGAGGGCATGGCACGGCAGTTCACACAGGGCAAGCACGGCAAGCACGCAGGGTTGCAGGTTTCCTCCTGCTAGTGGGGTTTTTAGTTTGTTGCAATTTTGTTGGTTGGTTTTGGGTTTTTTTGTTAGTGATGGTTTTTACACGATGGAAAGCCACAATTAGTACAAGATTGGATGTGGCACTTGGTGCCATGGTTTAGTTGAGGTGTTAGGGCTGGGTTAGACTCAATGATCTTAAAGGTCTCTTCCAGTCTAGGGATTCTGTGTGTTCCATGTGAGTTACTCTGTCCCAGGGGACATCACCATGGCTGTTTCATGGGGCACATCTGGGAAGAGCTCTACAGCAGAAATCCAACACAGGACCTCAGGACCTTTGCTGCAGCAAAAACTCAGCAGACTGCTCATCTCAGTGCAGGGGGAGATGTTTCTACTCACTCCCTCTGCTGCCTACCCTGGTCCAGGCTGGTTCAGCCCTGCTGGTTTATACACCAGAAGTAGAAAGGGGAAGGTGTCTGCTCCACAGGAAGGTGGATTTACTCTATTAACCCTTTATCCTTGGAAGCTGGAGCTGTGCAGATGCACACAGGGCTGGCTGAGCTGAGTCACTGTGCACCCAGCCTGTGCCACGTGCTGCCCTGGCAGTGCTGTGCCATGGAAAGCTGGTGCCATGGAAAGCTGGTGCACAGCTAAAGGTAAAAATTGCTTTGATTTCTCAGCTGACCTGACGTCTTTGGAGCAGCTTCCTGTGTTGATGCATAACCCCAAAGAGGAAATGATGAATGAGGAAGAGAAACTGAAGCCCCAGCAAAGGGCAGCTTCCTGGCCAATGTCCTGGGGCTTTCTAGAGGGAAAGGCCCTCCTGTCAGAGGGGCATGGATGGGTCTCCTGGCTCTTGACAGTCCTTGGCCTGACCCAACTGGCTTGTGTTGAGTGATTCAGTGAGGAACTGAATCACCTGCACCCCTGTAGCTGTAGCTGGGTGATGGCTTCTGGGCTGTGTGAGTGGGAGATGCTCTGCCTGCCCACCCTTGCCTGCCCACCCTGTGTCACCCCAGCAGGGATGCTCATCCTTTGGAGGGCGTGGGGCTGCTCAGGGCCTGTGCTCCCTCCCCAGACACAGCCAGTGGTCACTGGTGAGCCCTGTGGCTCAGCCTTTCCCCTCAGGTTTGCCCAGGGCTGATGCTGTGCTGCTGAGGGTGTCACCTCAGGGTCGGTGGGAAATGTGGGTCTGTTCCCCAAACCTTTGTGCAGGGTCTGAGGGCCGAGGGCTGTGAGACAAGGCCCAGCTGGTGATGAATGCCTCCTTTGAATGCCCACTGGGTTATTACACCTCACTGCCTGAAATAATTACTCTGTTGGCCTGGTCCTCATCAGAGTCCTGAAATCACTCCTTGCTCCAGATGAATTTTTTTCCCAAAAAAAGTCTTGTGAAGTTTTTGATGCAGCACCAAATACAAAGCCTTGGGGTAACAGGGTGGTGACAATTCATTGCCAGCCTCAGGTGATGGGAGAGTGAGGAGGGTCAGACAGGATGGAAGCTGCTCTCTGAGAAGTGTCTTTGTCTTCCCTGGAAAATCAATTCACAGACTGAGAACACACGGGGTGTCACACCCTGGGCAGAAAGTTGTGTGTGAAGCACTGAAGAGCTGACTGGAAATGTCTGTGTGTGGAACAGAGGCTGACTTGGGGCTGACATTCCTCCTCCAGGCTGGGGCTGGAGGGGCTCAGCCTGCCTGGGAAGGGGCTGTTCCCCACCCCCAGGTTATCACCCACACGTTTGTGGTTTGCACAGCCAGCCCAGCTCCATGGAATCGCTGGGGTTTCGTTTGTGAAGTTCCTGTTCAGATTTTCTCTGGTTCCCCTTATGGTTGAGGCTGCTCACGGAATGCACCAGGAGCGTGGCCTCGAGTCAGGGATTGTGGCCCCAAAATGAAGAGCTGAGCAGGGGCTGAGGCTGTGAGGAAAACCAGTGTGTTCCCTGAAAGTCCCAGTGCCCATGAGGGGAGAGGCAAAAAATGTATGGAAAGCTTTTGCATTCTTTCCTTTTCCCCCCTTTTTTCTTCCCCTTTTCTTACTTCTCTTTCTTCCCTTTTCTCTCAATCTCCTCTCCCATTTTATCTTCTTTTCAAACCCCTCTGGCAGTTTCTAAACACAGCTTTGTTACAGGCCTGGGGTTAGGCTGATTGACACCCTGGGCCAGTGCTGTGTGAGCTCCTGGGTTGCAGGGTTGGGACCTGGCTCCAGGCACCAAAACCCTTCCCTTGTGTGGGGCTGCAGTTTCCCACCTGGAAATCAGGAGAATCATCCCACCACATTTCCTCCAGGAACAGCATCTGCCAGGAGACCCCACCCTACCCCCTGTAAGTGCTTTGAAATGATCCCTTTGTCTGCTCTCCCAGCGCTGTCCTGCCCGCTGGGAGGCTCAGGACTGAATCAGGAAAAGAAATAGTCACTGAAACATGTCCCTGCTCGCCCCAGGGGGTTTGCCAGGTAACCCTGGTGCCTGGTTAGGTAGGGTTAGGTAGGACTCTTGACTCTACATTTGCAGTTTCACTTTTGGCTGAGCTCTGGCCATGGTTGTGCTGAGTCCTGACGCTGGAGCCAGCTTGGTGCTGGGTTCAGTGTGACCCTCGGCCCAGCATGGACATTGGGGTCTGTTACCCCTGGGCTGCTCTGGGACGTTGTGTAACACCTCAAAAACCAGCTTTATGGGCTGGATGGCTGCTCCTGCCCATGTAGCCCTTGTGAGGCTGTGGGGGGCTGGAGACCCTCGTTGTCCTACTCCCACTGGTGCTGTGGGATTACTCACATCGAGGGGCTGTTCCTCCTCTCTGGCTTTGGGGGTTCAGCCCCTGGATGCTGCTGCAGGCAAAGCAAAGAGGACAATGCTAGAAGGAAGGAGCGCTTGAATGCCCTTGATCCTTTAGTCACCAGCCCCGCAGCCTGAGAAGTGCTGGCCAAGAACCCCCACACAGGGAGGGTCCAGAGTGACCCTCAAGGAGGGCTTGAGCCCAAGTGCAGATTTTCCGCAGCTTTGGGCTTGAGCCCAAGAGCAGCTTTTCCTCCCGAGGGAGGAGGGGTCTACCCTGGCACTGTGCCCCCACGAAAGGTCTTGCTCAGCTTTTGGTGTGGGGGGTCCTCCCCATGGTGTCCCACCCCACTATCCCACCTCTGCACCCCACTTCCTTCCTCACAGGTTTCCTCTCACCCTCCCCACTGCCACCTCCCTTTTCTCCCCTCCTACCCCCCCAGGGGTACCAGAGCCTCTGGGCCCATGGCAGCGCTGTCACCAGCTGAGCACGGTGACCTGCTCGTGGCGTGGGGTGGGCAGTGAAGCCCCACTGAGCGGCCGTGGAGCTCACGACTGTGTCCATCATCATTTCTGAACTGGAGACCTCTGGAGCAAAGGTCTGCCTGACAACGAGTGATGCAAGTGCCAGCAGCCAATAGGACTTTTTTTTTGGCTTCCCCCCACCCGGGTGTCAGGGCGGGGTGGGGACCCGAGGGTATTTCCAGAAGCCTCCCTCGGGGTGCTCATTGTCTTCGGGCAGCCCAGCGGAGCCATGGCTGAGGAGCAGCGGGACCTCATCTCTGACCGCGGCAGCGGTGTGCTCAGTGTTGGGGACACCCAGAGGTGCCACTGCTGGGGACACGGGGATGGGGCGCACGGGGAGGGCGAAGTGGGCACAGTGGGGACGTGGAGCAGGGGGGTATTACGTGGTTGTGGGGTGGAAGGGGATACAGTCGGGTCAAGGGGGCACAGAGTGACTATGGGGCAGGAGAGGGGGTGCAGGCTGTGGGAATGGGGCACTGTGGAGCTAAGAGGGTGGAAGGGTCTGTGAGGTAAGGCAGGGGCACGGGGTGTCTGTGGGATGGGGGGAATTGGGTGGCTGTGGGATGGGAGGCATAGGGCGGCAGGGGGAGGGGAACATGGAGCGGCTGTAGGATGGGGAGAATTTGATGGCTGTGGGATTGGGAGGGCACGGGGTGGCAGCGGGATGAAAGGGGTCACTGCACCGCTGGGCCGCCGGGGACAAGGCATGGCGGCGGGGTGGGCAGGCTCCCAGGGTGCGGCATGGAGCCATGGCTTGAAGCTTTGGGGGAAGCAGCTTTGTGGGAACAAGGCTGTGGGACAGGCAGGATGACGACGTGACCATGGGGCAGGAGCGGACCCTGGACCCAAATGGCTTTATGGGGCTGCCCCCCCATGTCCCAACTGGTCCCTATGCCCTAACCCCCGCAGGGGGGACACCACGCCCAAAACTTGTAGCCAATCAGAAACCCGGGATCTCTGACGTCATCAGTCACCGGGCAGACACCCGCGCAGCGCGTCCCGTTCGGGACTTGTCGCTCGGCCGGGCAGAGTCCGCTCCCCCCGGGGCCGTGGAGGCAGGGGGTGACCTCTGGGGCACCGCTGCACCTCGGCAGTGCCACATTCACCCAGCGGGGCAGGATCTGGCACTACATTTTAAAAATTAAGTGCAGTCCAACATCCCATGAATCGTGTCCTCTGCCCGCCATGGACCAGCGAGATTCCAAGTGGCTTCATCATCCCGCAAAAGGCGATGCCCAGACTGATGCTGTTCCCAAAATCCCCTGTCACGTGCCCTTTGTTCCCCCTCCCGTGTCCCCACGTCCCCCGCCCCCACAGTGGGTTTCGCTTCCCGGTGTGGAGGGGTGCAGAGCTTTCACTTCTGCTCTCTGCGATGGGGGAATTTGCATTTGTCTGGCTGCAGACCCCCGGGACAGGAGTGTCTGGGGCCGGCGGGGGGTGACAGCAAGATGTCACCTCCTGCTGCCGGTAGGCCGCTGAGCTGCCTGTCCGTGTCCGCAGGTCTGCGCTGGGGCGCAAAGCCGCCTTCTCCACGCTCTCCATCCTGGTGGCCCTGCTCATCGCCGGCCAGGCTGTCACCGTCTACTACGTGTACCAGCAGAGCGGGCAGATCAGCAAGCTGACCAAGACCTCCCAGAACCTGCAGCTGGAGGCTCTGCAGAGGAAGCTGCCTGCCAGTCAGTAGCCCCATGGGCACCAGAGTGCTGGGAGGTGGAGGGGGAGAAGGGATGAATCCCTCCGGGACCCTCCTGGACCACCCAACCCGGCTGGGTCCCCTCACAGTTCTCCTTCCTCGGCAGATGCCAAGCCAGTGAATAAGATGAAGATGGCCAAGGCAAACACACCTCTGGTCATGAGTGTCCTGCATCCTGCATCCTTTGAGGACCTTCCGGTAAGAGAAGTCCACCACTGCTTGGCACTCCCGCTGCCCTCAGGCCTTCCTGCCATGCTCACACTGCCCCTTTGCCTTTTCTCTTGAGGCCCCTGCTAGCAACAAAACCGAGGACATCGTGAAGCACCTGCTGCTGGTAAGGCCCCTGCTCCCCCCACCCCACAGCTGCCTCCTGCACTGGTCTGAGGTCTCTCAGGGTGCTCAGAGCTGGTGGGAGCTCTGACCTCCTGCAGCATCTGTCTGGCTGACACCAGCAGAACTCCAACCCCCACCCCCCCACCTCATTTTTCTTTGCCCTCACTGTGGTGTTTGCTCTACAGCAAGCAGACCCCAGCAGGAAGTTCCCGGAGCTGAATGACAACCTGATGGACAACTTGAAGCACCTGAGAAGCACCATGACTCATATGGACTGGAAGGTCAGTGTTTGTCACTGTCATCCTGTCCCACCTGCATTCTGTCCAGGAGTGCTTTGGGAAGGGACATTTATCAGGATAAACAAAGTCTGGCTTTAGCCAGGCTTGGGCTGCTCCCACCCAAAGGAAGGGGATGGCGTTCACCACCTTCCCTATCCAAGCCAGAGCTCATGACATGGCTCCCCTGGGGTGAACTGCCCCCATGCCCATTAATGTGCTGGACCCTCTCATTGCAGTCCTTCGAGTCCTGGATGCACAAGTGGCTGCTGTTTGGGATGGCCAACAACCCCAAGTTTGAGGACCGCAAGACAATCCCAGCAGAGAAAGGTATTGGGGATGGGACTGCTGAGCTGGGGACAGTCAGGGAGGTGTTGGCATGGGGCATCCCACAAGGATCCAAGCCCTCCCTCCAACTCCAGTCATGGACCTATTTGTTCTGTGGGGAACCCGTGTTTTGTGCCTGTTAGGACATCACAGAACATCTCTAGGGTATTTGGAGTGAACAAAAGGCTGGAACCCCACCCCAAATCCTCCATCCCTGGTTAGACCAAGAGCCTCAGAAAGGTCACCGAGCAGGGGCTTGTTCACCTTTAACTGTTTCTGGACAAATCTCCTGCTGAGGGGAAGGGCCTGGGGGCTGATGGAATGTCCCCTCTGTTTCTATTGCCCTAGTGCAAACTAAGTGCCAAGCAGAGGCCACTTTTGGGGATGATCAGCTGGGCCGCTTCCGCCCCCAGTGCGATGAGAACGGCGACTACCTGCCCAAGCAGTGCCATTTCTCCACCGGCTTCTGCTGGTGCTGCTACAAAAACGGCACCAAGATTGAGGGCACTGCCACTCGGGGAAAGCTGGACTGCCCCGGTAGGTTACCAGGGAGGGGATGGAGAGGAAGGAGTAGTGTGCATGGACTGCTTGGGAATAGGGAGGAGAGCTAGGAGAGGGCATCTAGGCTTCAGGGAGCACCCCATACCCAGCCAGTGCCAGTGTGTCAAGGCTTTAAGGGACCCCATACCCCACAGCGCCCCGCAGGTAGCTGGAGCTGAGGTGTGCAGTCAGGGTTCTCCATGAGCCCCCCTTGCCCCCCACTCAGCAGTGGGTGCAGGCTCTGCCCCACTGCCCTCAGAGGCATGGGGGTGGGTGATGGGGCAGCCCCAGGGTACAGCACCCCACATCCTGCCCTCCCTTTGCAGGCACTGCTGCTCCCAGTGCAGATCCAGAGGAGATCTTCTCTGGGGTGGACATGCTTAAGCTGAACCCAAGCAAAGGTGAGTGTCCAAGTGTCCCCAGAGTCCTGGGGACTGCTGGAGAGGGGTTTTGGGAAGTCCTTGTGCTGTTTTACTGACTACCTCCTCTTGTTCCCCCACAGAAGAGTAGAAGAGGATGCCAGCAGTTGCCTTCAGCATCCCTGTTCCTTCAGCTCCTGCCTTATTTTTTCTTTTTCTGCTCTTACATTGCTTTTCCAAAGCAGTTAACAGTGGGCATCCCTGGGCACCCTTCCCCTGCTGCAGAGCATCAGCCAGGGCTGAGCTGCCGCTGGAGAACTATTTCAACCACAGTGGGTAGAGCAGAGGCTGGAAAATTATTTCAAAGATGTCAGATCCATAAATCCTGTTCTCTTTGGCTCGACGTCCAACAGCATCTAGGCAGCAGTGCAGCTCACCCCTGCTGAAGAACTTAAGCTTCCTTAGACTGAACAAACATTAAAAGCAGGAAAATAACCCCCACCAGCTTCTTAACTGATCCCTGTAGGCTGGAGCCCTGTTAGATTACTGGAGTAATGGGTTTTTATTGTGGCGTGCTCAGATTTGTACACAGAGATTCGCCTACAGCCTCAGCAGTGGGTAACCATAGGCAGAGGGGCTCTTGACTTTCCTGAATATATCTGATTGTTCCTTTATAAATGATCTCACAAGCTAATAATCTCAAATAAACTTTTGAATAAGAAAGCCTTGTAAGCAATTCCAGCAGGGCTTCGTGTGCTGTTTGCAGCTGTCCGAGGTTATAAAGAAATGAAACTTAAGAAAAAAGAGATAAAGAAAAATCTCTGCAGGCACTTGGACAGCTGTATCTCCACCCAGGACTGGCTGTGTTCCTTGTCCCATTCCTGGCCCATCTCTTGTTTGATTTCATTGGTACCCTGGGGTCCCCCTGCCCCAGAGAGGCAGACACTGGGCTCTGCTCTCCCACCCACAACATCCTCCAGAGCCAGCCAGCCTTGGCCTCCCCTGAAAGCAGCTGAAGAAAAACCTGTTTGTTGTTTTTTATTTTGTATTTCATAAAAAAAACAACAACACAAAAACTGATTCTGCCTTGGCTGAGAACAGCTGCTGGACACAACTGTTCAGTGCAACTTCAGGGACATGATAATCACCGCTGTCAGTGTTAGAATAAAAAGGAAACCCGAGAGCTTTCTTTGTAGTAGCAAAAGGACTGACACCACAAGTCACAGGAGGAGAAGAAAAAAGGTAAAAGTTTTTCTCAAAAATATAGCTCTGTGGTAAGAGAAAGGGATGGTTGGGTGTCAACAAGGGGAAAAGCAGTTTATGATCTGCTCTGGTCAAACTGCCTCCTCCCATTCCATTTGGAGGGACTATAAACACATCTCTGGGCCTCAGCAGGGCAGGAGGAGGCAGAAAGTTACACAACTCTGTTCTAAAAGTCACAGTTAAAAGAAATTATAAATTACTATTTTTTAAAAAGTAGGAATTTTCCAGGTGAGCTTCCTTTTCCTCTCTTCTGATCTTCACCCATAAATCTTTAATCACAGGAAAGCGGTACCTTTGGGGAGAGGAGTTAAAAGTTAGGGATGGGGAGGAGGAGAGCAGCCTTACAGCTGAGCAGAGCACGGGCAAAGGCATCTGGTCCACTTCCAGGTGGCTACAACATCACCATCTAATTCCCATCACTTTTCCAAGCTCCCTGTGGTCAGCAGGGACAGACACTGCCAGAGGCCACTCATCTCTGCTGGTGACAGAGGTCAGCAACACCCAGGCTGGACATCTCAGCAGCTAAAGAGTTGAGGTCAGACACATCCAGAGAAGCCAGCACAAGGCTGCACGACATTCCTCACACTGCTCCACTCCCTGGCCCTCTGATCCAAGGCCAGGCTGGCTCAGGGAGCTCTTAGAGGGCACACTGTCTTCCCAAAACTGGCCCAGGAGTTCTGAATGTGGCCAAGGTCACGCCGCTCAGGGTACCAATGGCCCGTCCCCACAGGCCATGTACCTTCTCACAATCCTTCAGGCTCAGCTCCTTTCTTCTTCTAAAATGGAAAGGGGAAAAAATACTTCAGTATCATTTGCACCAGACATGAAGGACCCAGCAAAGCCAGAGAGGCTTCATGGACATGTCCCTGTAGAGGTGGCAGCCACCACAAGGAACATCCTGTAGTCTCCCTCTGTCACCCTTCAAGCCCTTGGGATGGGATGCAGAAGTCTACCAAGCCCTCAGGAACTCCAGCTTCTGCTGAGAATGAGATGAGCAGGCAGCTGGAGAGCAGCACCTACTCCTTAGACAGGACTAAGTCCTTTGCCACCAAAAGGGTCCCTGGGTTTGACCATTCCAGGGAAAGGAATCTCCTAGGCCAGCAACACAGGAACAAGCCCTTTGAGTCACTCTAATCCCAACCAAAGGTCAGGGTGTCTTAAGACAGGCCACAGTGAACTGTAGGCTGCCCTGCACTGCCAGCAAGGCCAGGACATGGCTCTGTTCCTTCTCCAGCCAGGATGAGCACCATGGCCCAGGGTGTGACACATACCTTCTTCTTTTTCTTGTGAACCTCAGCAGAGCCATCTGCTACAGACGCCCCTTCCAAAGATGTTTTTTTGCTCTTCTTTTCTTTTCCAGTCTTCTTTTCTAGGAGTGGAAAAGAAAAGCTAACTAAGAGAGGGACTCTGGTATTGTCAGCCTCTAAAAGGGAGCACACACTGGTAGGAACATCTCCAGTAAGATTTTGATCACATCCAAACCTGAGCAAGATTTCCAGAGCAGGAATTGGGTGAAGGCAGAGCTCTACCCACAGGCAGCTGCACCCAGGGATGTTTCCCTAATACCCCTGAGCCAGAGCAGCTTGATCCCACCATCTGTGCACACACATGGGTGGAATTACATAGAATTTCCTTCTTTCCACCTCCTGCTGCCCACCTGCTCCAAGGAACTGCTTCAGGGCTGGAGTAGATGGGCACATGCCAGAAATGAGAGCCAGGGAGCTGCTGAAACAGGGTGGACACGAGGTTCAGCTCAGCACAACTGCTCAAGAGGTCCCACTCATCCCTAGTAAACAGCTCACACAGGGGCCAACTGACAAGTCTGCCACCTCCAAAAATAAGGGCTGAGTTTCAGCAGAACAGAAACACCATCAGACCTGGCATAGCCAATTCACGTCCCCTCCCCCCATTTTTCTTTAAAGCCTACCAGATCCAGCACAAAACCAGCTCTGATTTGCAAATACAGGCTGCACTGTAAAGAAAAAAATGGCCTTTGGATTAGGGCAGAGAATAGGCCACTACAGAACATCAAGCTGTAGAAGGGTCAAAAGTGACAGGACAAGAGGAAATAGCCTCAAGTTGAGCCAGGGCAAGTTTAAGTTGAATATTAGGAAAAAATTCTTCACTAAAAGGGTTGTTAAACACTGGAACAGGCTGTCCAGGGCAGCAGTGTGGTCACCAACCTTGGAGGCATTTAAAAGATGTGTAGGTATGGTATGTGGGGACATGGTTTGGGGATGGGCCTGGGTTAATGGTTGGACTTGGTGATCTTAAGAGACCTTTTTCAAGCCACATGACTGATTCTATGAGGGAAGCAGCCAAGGAGGAAGCCAGTGGGAAAGCGGGTGCTATTTGCAAGGCCCTGCATCAGAGGCTGAGTGCATCAGCTGCAAGAACCTATCGCAAACTAGGCCCCAAGAGAAGATGCTTACTTTTAGCCCCTTTTTTCTTTTCCTTGCTGCCTGCCACCTTCTCCAGGTCACCATCTGCTTTCTTCTTTTTCTTTTTGGGTACTTCTTCATTAGCTTGCCCTTTCCGTTTCTTCTCCTTGGGCTGCCCCACAGCCCCATCCTCTCCTGTCAGCTTCCGCTTCTGAGACGTTTTCTGCTTCTTGTTCTCTTTGTCTTTGCTCTTGGATGTTTTCACAGCCTTGTCTGCTGTGGAGGATGGTTTCTTTTTCTCCTTTTCTTTTTTCTCCTTTTTCTCCTTTTCTTTTTTCTCCTTTTTCTTCTTCTTCTTCACTTCCAAGCCCTCTACTGTCTGCACTGCAGGGACTTGGGCAGCAGTGGTGACCTCAGTTTCACTCCCTGAGCTTGGCTGCTGTGCCTGTGGGACGGAGAGCAGGGCATGTGATGATGCTGGGGTCACTTGCACCCCTGTTGTCCCAACATTGTTCTCTTTCATTGCCAGGGCTTTCTTCAGTGAGGAAGCTTTGAGGCTGGCATGACCTGGCTCTGTTTTTCCTGCCACCTTCTCTTTGTTGGAGGTTTCTGTAGCTTCCTGCCCTGAAGTGGGGTTGTTTTCTGCAGAAACAGACAAAAACAGAGAAGACAACTCAGGGAGCATTCATTACACAGACTAGTCACAGGAGGATGGAAATATGCATTTGAAGAGGAGCATCCAGTTCTTCTCCCATAAAAAAGCTAAACTTATTGGCATCTGTAGCAGAGTCAGAGAAAGATGCCTCAGCCTGAAGCGGGTGACAACAGCCACAACAGCTTTGTCTGTTTGACAAGATGGGTGAGCATAGATGGAACAGTCCTTCCCCAGGACACCATCCCCAGTAAGTGGGGGACTTCCCAAGGTGGTGGGAGTCTCCACACTGCTTCATGCAATCACCACCAATGGCCAAGCCCAGAGCCCCTGGGCCCTCTTGAGCCCCTATATAAATAGTTCTGACCTTCTCAACAGCCCTTTGCACAATTTCATGATGTGCCCAAGGGACCAACAGACCCATCTGAACTTTTAGAGTGGGCCAGAGGTCATCTGAAAGTGCCAGGGTCATACCAGAGCAGAAGCAGCTTCCAGCTCCAAGTTTTACAATTTGCCAACAAACCAGGGAAATGGTGGGACATTCTGTTTCTCCACAGGTCTTCTCACTTGCTTCCCCTCCTCTGCTCTCCAGACATGCAGCAGAGCCCACACAGCCCAAGGGGAGGTTTGAATACCAGCACTGTGCAGCAGATGTTCTTCAGGCAGTGTTTGAACCTTCCACAGAAGCCAGCAATGCAGTGAGCACTGGCTCCAGGGAAAGCCCTACCTGCTCCTGTTAATTACTGTGGTTAAAGCACATCTTGGAAGAGGCAAAGGCACTGAGCCTTGGAGGCAGCCAGCACAAGCAGGGTGTTGAAGGAGAAGGCTGTGCTGTGGCCAGGGAAGCCAGCAGACGGCAGCAGTGCTCCATGCTGTGGTTCCATGGTAGAGACACACTGGGAACACGGCCTGTCCCAGTGCCACCCTCCCCAGTGCCACCCCCTGTGCCAGCACGGCTTTGCTCCAGGGCCAAGCAAATTCCCAACCTTGCCAGAGGAGACCCACCTGCTTTGTGGTTTGCAGCCACCTGGTTGTCATCTGTGTCAGAGTCACTGCTGTCACTGCTTGAGCTGTTGGCCAGGGTTGCTTTCAGGGAGCCCTTGGTGAGGGAGTTTGCAGCACTCACAGCTGCCTTCCCCAGCCCCACCTCACCTCCAGGCTGGGGGGGAACCGTCTTTGGTGCCTGGGGTGTTATTGGGGTCTTGCAGAGGACTGGGTAGCCTGTGAGGAGGGACTGAAACAGCACAGACACACTGAGGAGTCACAGCAGGGCAGCCTCCCACACAGCAGACACGCAGCTCTGTGTCTGCTGCTATTATCCTCATACTTCAAGCAAAGGGCCCACCTTTGGCCACTTGTGGAGCCAGCTCTGAGAGCCCAGGGCTAGCAGGAGAGGGGCCAGCACTGACAGACACCAGCTGAGCTGACAGCCTTGAGAGCTGGCAGCCAGAGGCTCTCCTTTGTTCTCACCCAGCAAGGCAGGCGTGGGGGAGGCTCCTGGCCATCAGCTGTGCCCACGCACCCGTAATGCACTGCAGATGTGCTGCACGCCCTGCACGCCACTTACAAAGAGAATTTCATGTCTTGGACACGGCTTAAGTTACAAACTAAAGTGGGGGGAAAAAATCCCTGCTGCTATTGGCACTGTGCACCAGTTCTGGTTTAACCCTTGCAAGGTACCATATCCTGCTGTCTCTTCTCCCAGGGAAAGCAACACGAACCCTGGACCCAAGGCCTGGCTGCCTGGGGAAGCATTCCAGGTTCAAAAGCTTCTCTCTCTCTCTGCAAAAAGGTCTTGCTCACACCACTGCACTGGGGAACCCCCACTTCTCTGCTGGCAAACCCACCCAGCACCCCATCTGCTATGGCTGAGAATTGAGTCTCACTCCTATTTAGGAGCCAGCTGCAAGACCTAAGAGGATCCAGCCTGCTTAATACCATACCTGTGATGCTGCATCCTCCTCCTCCTCACTGGACTCTGAGGAGGAGTTGTGGGCTGGCAGGGTCCCTCCTGGTTTCTGTAGGGAGCCTGCTGGAAGAGCAGAGTTCCTCCTGTTAAACCACTGCTGCCTGGGGCTGAGCTCACCTTCCCAGCACAGGCACTGCCACCAAAAGCCCTTCTGCCTCCAAAAAAAAGGGGAGTGCTCTGCCAGGCTGGAGAGGAAGAATGCCTCTCCAACCACTGCCAACCTGCCAAGGGGTAACAAAAGGCTGTCCCCACCCCAGCAGCACCGAGAGCATCTTCTGGAGAGAACTGACCAGGTTTGGAAGGCTGCTTGGGTGCCTCCTCCTCGTCACTGTCAGAGGAACTGCTGCTGTCTGAGGTGTTCTCTGCATGAGTGGGTGGCACGGCCTGGCTTGGGTGGGTGTCCTGTCCTGGCTGCAGGACTGGCTTCCTCGCCTTAGCAGTGGAACCTCCTGAGGTGGCAGTGTTGGCAGGAGGAGCTTTTCCCACAGGAACCGTTTGCTTTTGGCTAGAAGCAGCAGGGACCTAGGGAGAGGCAGATGAAATAGATCTGGAAGGAGGAATAACTAACTGCTCACATCCATGAACTATAAGCAGCAGCAGCCCAGAGTAGATGGGCTTGGAGCACCTTGGCCCTTCAGCTGTACTGCTCCAGTTTGTGTCACAGTCAGCCCAAGCCAAGCAGACAATTGCTATCACAAAAGGAAAGAAGCAGCCAGTCAGCTGGGAGCCAGGAACAGCAAAGGTACCAGGGTTGCCCTCTGCTCCTCTGCCTCATCTCACAGCAGGATCATTGTGGTCAGGATAGGGCAGCCCCTCTCTCCCAGCTTCATGAGCACATCCCTCAGCTGAGGATGTGGCACCAGCCCCAGACCCCAACAGATCCATCTTCTCCCTCTCCCCAGGAAAGCTCCCCACCTTAGTCTCCTCCACCATTACCTTTCCTGCCTGCATGTTGTGCTCTGAGGCATCAGTGTTCGAGCTCTCAGACACTCTGCTCACTGCAGGGACAGCAGGGGTTTTTGTCCTCTTCCCTGAAGGCAGGCTGGCATTTGCCTTTGCAGCCACCATGCTCGAAACTGCAGTTACTTTGACGTTCTGCTGGGACAGACTCTAAAAGAGATAAGAAAGAAAATCAGGACAGAGCAAACTTGGAGGGAGAAGATACAGAGGCAACACCAATCCAGCACTAACTCCTAAGCCTTTCCATCATTTTCAGCATGGCACCAAGACTTTTTGCTTTTTAATTCCTTCCTTTATAGACCAGTTCTGCCTCCCATGAGCCTCTGAGCAAGGCCTCTGGCACAGCCAGGAGCAGAAATGAGGGCCAGCACCCTGAAAGTGCCAAAAGCATTAGCTCGGTGCCCCAAAGGCATCTACCCTGAGGGCAGGCAGGGGAAACGTGCTGTGCTTGCAGGCTGTGAATCCCTACCCATTGCAGCACCAGCAAGTCTGCAGCTGTAAACCTTTGCAGAGGGGGACTTGGACTCCCAGATGTCTTTTACACTCTAAAAATCACACACCAAGAGTTAACTGGCAATAGAGATAAACAAAGACACAAACCACAGGGAAAATCAGCCTCCAGGTCCAAAAGCCAAAAAAGAGATTAGGGGTCAAATTAACAAGAGCAATTTTGTTGCCTCACATTTAAAAGCTCCCATCAAACTTACCATAGAGGGATTAAAAATAGAAAGGCCAGGGCCATAGAAACCAGGCACTGAGGACAGGACCATGACACAAATGCCAGCAGAAGAGGGAGAAGGAGCCACGAAGGAACACTCAGCCTCCTGGTTTGTGTTACTGACAGGCTACGTGAGCAGCTCTCCCCCTGCAGATCTCTGACAAGCTGGGCCTTTGTGGGCTGACATTTCCCTCACACATCATCTGGCCTTGGGAAGGAAAAGGCCCCGCTCCGCTGAGCAGAGCCGCCAGCCCAACGTGAGCTCTCGGCCCTCTCGCACAAAGCTCAAGTTACAGCAACTGCATTATTTTACACAACCTCAGTAATATAAACATGCCTTACTCAAGGACTGCTCAGGATGGCTGCCTGCCCATCAGCTGGAGGGAGACAGCCTTTCCACTGGCCACAGCCTCAGGCCAACACGGGGAAGGGTTTCCTGAGTGCTCATAATGTCCCCCTCCCAGCAAAGGCATGTGTGGGGTATGAACTGTGCTTGGCCACCAAGCCCTGGGCTCAGAACACCAGCCAGGCCACCACCATGTGGAACAGTAGCCATGTTCCTCAGTCAGTGGGGTTTTAGATGTGGTTTCTTGGGCTCAAACTGCAGCACAAGTGCAGACACCCCCAGGACAGCTTCACATCAAGGCAGCTCTGGCCCCAAGGAGCTCAGACACTGCTTTACAGGACTGGCATGGACACACAAAAAGACTCCAGTGGGAGAGCTGGGATCAGCTCCATGACACTCAGGGGTGCTCTCAGCACAGATATGGGGTCACCTTCCCTTCTCCAAAGCAGGGGCCTGGCTCCTCCAGCTGAAAGGCAGCAGGACTGCTGTGCTACCCTTCAGGGCAGACCCTGCCATCCTCCCAAGGCTTGTGGAAAAGAAAACCAAAGAACTTCAGAGGTCTGTGAGGAACCAGACAACGGGCTGCCTTGGAGCTACACAGGTCATGGAAACACTCCTCCTGTAAGGATTTGGCTGCTTTTCCAGCCTAAATTCCTGGAGTAGAGCAGAGAGGACAGAGTCCCAGGGAAGGTCTGGGCTTGTGTGTCTACTCACGTTCCTGTCAAAGCACTCACACTCTCCACTGCCCTCACACTGCAAGATTGCTGTGGCTGAGATGTGCACCCAGAGCTGGGGTCAGCCAGACCCACGGACACAGCTGAGAAAACCTAATCCAGCCAATGGGAGGCTCCCCTGCACTGCTCACAGCCTGCACAACCACCACCTTCCAACTCCTGAGACCTCCTGAGCGTGCAGCATTAAAGCCTACACAGCCAGTGGGTCAGTGGCTCCTCACCTGGGAAGGGGGGACTATTTCATCCTCTGAATCTGACTCCTCACTGGAATCATCACTGCTGTCCACAGCAGGAGGGGCTGCGGCTGGTGCCGAAGTTGGTGCCTTTTTCACGTTTGTTGGTTGGGGCACAGAATTGGTTTTCACTGCAGGAAAAGTGTAAGAGATTGTCACTGTGAGAAAGAATTGCTCTCTGTGGCTGTCCTGAGCAGCAGCTGCTCCATGTGCAGGGGAGAGTAAGAAACCAAGAAGGATGCAGGTGAGGGATCCTGGCTACTACCAGGCAACTTACCAGCTGGTGGAGGCTGTCTCTGTGCTGCAGGAGACTCCTCTTCACTGTCAGACGAGTCACTGCTCCCACTTTCTGAAACCTGGCTTTTCAAGGTGCTTACCACTGCTTTTTCAGGCTGCCCAGCTTTAGCAGCCTGGCTCAGGTTGGGAATAGGCATGGGCTGGTCTGATAACCTCTTAACAAAAGAGAAACATAGGCCCAGAAATGCAGTATTAGTACAGGTGTTGTTTAGGAGTTTAAGTGCAATTTCAGCTCAGGTTGGGTTTTGTTTTACCCTAACAGAGCTGTTACTAACATTCTCACCATCCTTGGTGTGTTATGAGCGGAAGGGGCTTCAGCCACTGCCTGGGCTGAGCTGCTGTAGGTAGATCCCTCTGAATTCAGCAATGTCCTTCTGACAGAAAGCCTAAGCACATTTTACACGAGCACACAGGCTAATAGTGCCTGTAAGCTTCTAATAGCAATTCTTTCTTGAGTCAGAGACACTGGCTGAGGACAGGAGAAGCACTGCAACCCCAAGACTCCCACTCCAAGGAAGCCATTTAAGCACAACCTAGCCACAGTTCAGGGAATCAGAAGGAGTTGGGAAGCCTTGGGCCATCACACTTGCAAGATTCAGAGACAGCATTGAAGCAGCTACAGCCCAGAGCTGCTAGAGAGCTCAGTGTAGACACAGGGCTGACACAAGGCTTGGGAACACAGGGCAGGCAGAGACAGAGTGTGACTCAACTTGGAAGCTGATTTTTCAACAGGTCTAAAAATTCAGAAATTTCCAGACAACAAAACACCTCTGACACTCACTTGGGCTGTCTTTCTGCAGCACCTGTCAACACTCAGATGTTCCAGGACAGACCACAAGCCACTTTTCCTGCTGTGTCAGCACCAGGAAGCCAAGGTCACCTATGCCCCAGATACACAACTGCCAGGTGAGACTCTCTCTCTTCCTGGCCCCTCTCCAAGGGCTCCAGATCCCCCTCCTGCACACTGAAGGTCAGTGGTGGCAGAGGCGAGGAAGCGCTCTTGGAATGATCTGGGAATTTCCTCCCCTACAGATATTCCCCAGGCTGGCAGTGCTCTGCACCCACTCATTTACTCCACTCATGGCTCATCTCCGGGCTGCTCTGCCAAGGAGTACATCGTGTTTGCCAGGGCAGGCAGGCCCTGTGCACCCTGCATGTGATGCCAGCCTGCTTTGGTGCTCCATGAGGGATTCCTGCCCGGCTGCACCATCCCTGCTATGCTGCTAATGCAGTGATACCCCCACAGCCCACAGCAGAGAGCACCAGCGTGGCCTTTTGGGAAGAGCAATCCTACTGTGCTTCCTGGCACAGCCCTGCCAGGGGCTGCCACTGGGGCACTGCTTATCATCTCCAAGCCAAACACTAAACAGACAACAGCATCTGCATGTTTATCCCATTACAGAACAGCTCTCTGAACAAGCCAAGCACATTCTGACTCTGGTTAGAGAAACAGAAACCTCCAAAAGTGCTTGGGGAGGGGGGACCGCAAACCTCACTTCTCTGTTTTGTTTTGATACCAGTGAGTCACAATCTCCAGGAGAGAGGCCAGCTTTGCAATGCTGAAGAGACACAAGTACTTGAAGCAGTCAGAAGAATTCACACACACTGCTCTGAACGTGCTAACTCCTCTCTGCTGTTCTGAACACTGCTGTGCAAGGGAAGAGCTTACCAAGATCAGAGCCCACTGAGTTTTAAGCACTTTATAGCAATGGTCTGGCTTCTCCCTCTATGTGGATGCACAGCACAGGGCTGGCTCCATTTCCTAACTTACCAATGGAGTGGGAAAGAGCTGCCACGAAGGGGCATCATAACACAGAAAGAACATAACAGAAACCACTATAAGGTTTACACAGCCTCAGAACTTCCTGGGAGGCAGCCAAGGTCCATCCATCCACATCAGATGGATGACAGTCTCAGGTGGGATCTGGCCAACAGCACAGCCAAGTTACATCCAGGGAGCAGGTAACACAGGCAGAGAGCTCCTGACAGCTTGAGAGTCACAGGTACTGAAGTAACTCAGAGAGGAGGAAAATAACTCAAGAGGAAATCATTTTTCCTGCTCCCTCTCCAGCCCCCAAAGCAGGAGCTGCCTGTGGCTCAGTGAGTGTGATGACTCAGCTCCTGCACAACCCATCTGCCACTCGCTGGGTCCATTTGCATCCTGCAGCGCTGCATGACAAGAGGAGGAACAACACTGAGCCACGTGCGCCCAGCACGTTGTAAAATCACACTCCAGCACTGCCTGTGTGAGCACTGCCTGCACCAGCACTGGGACCAGCACCTCAGCTGTGTCATGGCCCAGCCAAGGGGCAACTGCCACCCGCACAGGAGGGGGAACAGCACAGGAGGGGGAACAGCATTCAAGGAGGAAAAGAGACCCTCTGTCTCTTGGGAGATTCGGCCTCTCCCCACACAGCCTGCAGTCCAAGATTAAAAGTTGCTGGCACAACTTCTGTCAGCACAACCCACGCGGGTTTTCCTGGGATGCTCAAGGAAGACACGGGTTCCCAACACATGGATGCACGTGTATCTCACACCCACTCCTTGTAAACAGAAGCCAAAGCCTGTCTATAGAGGGCTCAAGTGCCACATTTGGCTCAAAACACTCAGGAAAGAAGCAGCAGAGCAAAATTAGCAGTTCCAAAAGAAAAGAAGCTCGCAGCATCTTTAAGGTCAGATTGTCCACCATCACCATTCCTTCCCCCCCCAGAATATGCAAACACCTTGTCAACTTCTTTGACTAAATACTCCTGAGTCTTCAGGGGTAAACATACCAATTAAGCAGTTCAATTTAAGCATGATGTTCATTTTAATTGTGCTAATCCACCCCCACAGGGAAAGATGAAGCAGCTTCCAACGCTCTGTATCTGTTTGGATCTTGCACAGAAGCCAGAGGAAGTTGCAGGATACAGTAAGTCAGTGGTTAGCATATGCCCAAGGAGCAGATGGTGAGGAATGAGCTAAGAAGAGTTGGACTGGGAGGACAGGACTGTGGACACAGCTAAGCCCAATGGTTTATCTTCAGGCTTCACTCGTGGTCCCTGCCTGTAGGATACTAACACGGGAAGGAACAGCCTGTATAGCAAAAATAGAGCTCCTTCAATGACAAGCTCTTCCTTGCTGGCTCTGGCTGTGGAGGGGTAAACGTTAGTTTGCAAGAGGGAAGATGCTGAAGTGGTTAAATCAGCAGGTAAAACTTGCTGTTGAAAGCTTCACAGAATCAACACTGGAGAACACAAACCTACGCCAGCACATAAACCCTGCTAAAACGGACAAATCTCAATGGTTTTACAGTGGGACCTGATGGCACAGCTATCAAATAGCTGCTCCTGTCACCTAGAGCTGAATCTTCACATATAATCAATCATGCAGGAAGAGAGCAGCACAGAGCTATCTGTGAGAGAAACATCCCCCTCCACCCACCTTAGCAGACCAAGGCTATGAAGACAAAAATGCAGAGCCTCGCTGGCTCCTGCCTGTCAATAGTCAAAGGACGTGTTGACAAAGAGCCTCCTTGCAAGGACACGTGAGGCTCTACCCCCAGCTTCCCTTCCTCCCTTGCAGACAGTAAGGCTGCATCTCCAAAAGACTGCTTTCAGGGCACTTTCTGAAGGCCCCTCCACCTCAGACTTGAGGCAGAAGGTCTCGGTACAATGTGCTTAGGGATGCTCTCAGGAGGGGTTTGAGTTTAGCTACCTGAGCCCATTGTGAGCTCCCAGTCCTTCTCGTTTGGTTTGAGAACTCTGACCAAACCCCCACAGGAGAGCCAAGACCAAGATACCTGTGACCCTGCACACAAGGCCACTCCAGAGGGGCAGGGCACAAGTGAATAGCTGGTATCAAACTATTTGTCTCCCACCTTCTCTGGTACAACTCTATGAGAAGAGTGAGGCTGTACTTGCCTCCAACTAGAAAGATCTTCCTCTCCGAGGGACTGAGAAACAAGGTACTCCTGCTGTTTCAAGATCAGTGGCAGCATTTAAGGGACAAACACTTGTCTTGCATACCCCATCCCTTGGCACTGGGCTGAATGCAGCACCTACCTTCTGGCTGATGGGCACAGGGAGGTCCTCCTCTTCACTGGCTGACGAGGCAGAGCTCTCCACTGGCTTTATACTTTCAGCAGGCTTCGTGGGAGCAGCAGTCCTTCCCAGTGAGGTTTTAACCTGCTTCGGCACTGCTGGTTTTGGTGCTGCCTTCCCTTGGGACAGTGGAAGTGTTTTTGCTGGAGCTGCTTTGACAGAGAGTGATGCTGCTGGTGCAGGTTTTACTGGGGATGGGATGGCCTGTGAGGATTTTGGAGGTGGCTTTGTCTGGACAAGATATGAACAGAGTGAAATAAGGCAAATCCCACAGCAGCATAATTCATTTGCTCAGACTATAATCAAGGGAAGAAATTTCAGAGCCCCCCAGGAAAGACAAACCCTGAAGGAAGATTAGTGACTGGCAGGACACAAGGAATTCTTTCATCTAGCTTTCTTCATCAGTCTGTTGCTACTACCAGTCCCCCCCAGAGAGGTACAAGGCAGCACTTTGCACTCTCCACAGTAGGGAAGCTGAGCTGCACTACAGTTTGACAAATTAGACACTATTTATTGCAATTTATACCTGAGAAGCAAATTCCACCATGATAATTTGCCTCTTCAGGTGGGAAAAGAATCACTGGGGCTTTTTTTTTTCTTTTAAAAGTACTGATGGATTTTTCTAAGAAAGGCACAATGGGTTGATTAAAGCTCAGAGCAAAGACACGGAGGTGCCTTTTAACACCTCACGCCTCCTTCCTCCCACCCCCAACATGACTTTGCTACACACTACATGCATTTACAAAATTTTCTTTTCACTGCAGTTCCTAGCCCTGAGAGGCATGCAAGGAGAGGGAGGATCTCAGAGACATGCACTTGGGTTACCAATGGACGTTCTTCATCTTCACTGTCCGAGGAGCTGCTGCTCTCTGATGTGTCACTGGGTTGTGCAGCCCTGGGAGCCGCTGTCAATACTGGTTTGGCCTGGCTTGCTGCCAGTGCTGTTTGCTTCACTGCATTCTTCTTCAGGGACAGTGGAGCAGCAGGTGCACTTTTCACAGGTGCTGCATTAGACTGCACTGTTTTTACAGCTGGATGGGCCTGGGAACAGGGGGAACAAAAGGGAACAGAAGAATCAGGTAACACCTCGGAAGAAAATGGTGGAAAGCTCTAACTGCATGGAATCTGCTTTAAAGCCAGCTACCTTGCTAATTTTGACCAGGACAGGCTTTTTCAGACTCATGAGCTGTGGCATATCTGAAGCAAGTCACTTTCTCCATGGACTGCCTGACTATATCCATCAAATTGCATACTAATCACCTCCTACAGATCCAAGGATCTCCCTCAGCCTCAGGCACTAGAAGAAACTGGAATAGAATGGTTGATGTCGGCAGGGTTTAGTGGAGCTCTCAGTCACATAGCATGTGCTCTGGTCTTGGGTTTGGGGATCTCAAACACTCAAAATAAGGGAGGCTGTCAGAATACAGCACTGCAGCATTTCCTCTCTCCTTCAAAAGAAGGGAAGTGACTTCCTAGGGACAAAGAATCCTTGCTGGAGAGGTTACCTGGATGGCTGGAATTGTCAGCTCCTCCTCAGAGGATGTGTCCTCACTTGATTCCTCACTGCTGCTCTCAGCCCCAGCTGCCGGCTCTGAAACACAAGCGAGGAGATGTCACAGCTGCTGCCTGCTCTGAGCCCCCAGAGCGTGATGCTAATGTGGCTTTTGAAGTCAGGGAAGCAAAACAAGCCACAGAGAGGGCTAAGGGGATTTGCAGGGAAGAGGACCTAGCCTTGCTGAAAACATCAATAGCCTGATGGGAACAGCTTCTCCAGACAAATGCTGACCCACAAACACCTCTCCTGGAGTGCAGGCAAAGATGGGCAAGGTTTCCTGGCCACCCTCTGACCCTATGGGGTGGTGCCCAGCCACACACAGCTCCCTGCAGGGGCACCCAGCCTGGCTGGGCCTCCTCTGGATAAGAGCCAAGAGGAGGATCATTTCCAGAACTTCAGTGATCTATTTCTCACCCTCCTCCTCCAACACACACAGACACACTTCAAAGCATTTAAAGATTTCCCTGAAGACTTCAAACCCCAAAACGAATCACTTTGCAACTGGGAATAAAGAGAAAACACTGGAGGGCCTTTCCATAAAGCTGAAAGTATCAGCAGCATTAGTACTGCACCTCCTCCGGACAAGCTACACTGTTAGCCCCAACCCCTGGGTATGTGCTGGGTGCTGCCAGACATCTTAGCACAGGATCTGCTGCTTGAAATGGGAGCAAGCACGCTGGATTCATCCCACGGAGCTCCAGAGCTGGCTGCTTTGCAATGTTCTAGCAGCCTCCCCAAGGAACAAGCATCACTCCGAGCTTTCCAGCAAGGGAGCTGAAAGGAACATGCTGAAGGCACGTCTCTGTTCCAATCTGCAGCAGAGCTGGAGCTCACACACATCTACACCACCCTGCAGGCTCCTTACCCGATTTGGGGGCTGGGGCCTTCACAGTCGGCGTCTCCTCTTCCTCCTCGCTCTCGGACGAGGAGCTGCTGCTGCTGCTGGAACTTTCTGGTGCTTTGGTTGTTACTGGTGCTTTGCTTTGTCCTACTTTGGCCACAGCTGCTGTGGCATGTCCAGGCTTCCCAGGACCAGGCAGTTTCTGGGCCTTGGCTGGGGATGCAGTTGCAGCTGGGGCATTGGGCTGCTGCTTGTTAGAGAGCAGAGTTCTGTCAGCAGCAGAGAGCCCCTCTGCTCTGCCTGCTGGGGCAGCGGGCTTGGGAGGAGAATGCAGGGAGTTGGCAGCTTTGCCACCCACCACAGCTGCTGTCACCTACAGGAAATAAAGGAACTTAGAAGGCTACACACAGATGGGGAACTAAACTGGAGACAATGTACCTGCAACAGTAATGTGGCAGCAAGGTAAGCCATAGAGCTCCTCAAGGCAGTGTTTGGAGGACAGATATCTAAGAAAAGGCCTATGGCAGCATAGGAGGGTCATTTAAACATGATTTCCACCCCAGGACACAATTCTACACATGCTGAGGAGTCTGGGACAGTCCTGGCCTCAGAGCACCACCAGCCTTCACAGGAGCATTGCCTTACCTTCACTGCACCTTTCCCAGCCAGATCCTCCTCTTCTGACGAGGACTCATCTTCCTCACTGCTTTCTATATTCACTACCGAGTTCGTGGCCAGAGAAAGGCTGGCTGCTGCACAGGAGAGAGCCACAGAGCAGCTGTGTGAGTGTGTTTCTCACACCAACAGGGTCTCTGGTTTGCAGGAGGGCTCCAGCAGCAGGGCAGGGTCCCATCTGCACACCTGACCATCACCACTGCTGTCCCCATGACAGACAAGTTCTTTGCTCCTCTGCCCCATCCCTCTCCCAGCCACCAAGACAGGGAATCTTAACAAGATCTGCACTTTTCTAAAGGCTGGTCTACAGCAGATCAGACTGATCTGCCAAAATATATCAGACACAAGTTTTTGTTAGACTGCAAGCCAACACCTCCCACATCAGCTGCACACAAGATCTATCCCCACCTCAGACAGAGGGCACTGGCCTTCCAGACCAACTATCAACACCTTCCCTGACCCATGAAACAGGCCTGCTTTTACTGGCCCAACACACACCTGGGACTAACTAGAAGGTGCTCCACAGTGGGCAGAAAGAGGTTCCCAAAGCTTCATCTGAGCAGCAACACCCATCCCTCCCCAATGAATCATAACAGGTTTTTTCTAGCTTCAGCAGACATCTGTGCTCCTCAGAAACTCCACATGAGACCGGGGTGCTAAATTAGTTGTCCTATTTTTCTATGAGCACAAACAAATAGCCATCACTTTACAAGCATTTTCTCCAGCCAAGCAAGTTTGGCTGCTCCTACACAAGTCTCCAGTCAGTCCTACTCTGTCAACTCCAGGGAGATAAAAGGCTCCTACCATTTGCAGCTTTTGCCTTCTCTTTCTCATCCTCTTCTTTCTCTGAGCTCTCAGAGCTGCTCACGGGATCAGGAACTCTGATCTTTTCTGGGATTGCTGCCTCCTCATCACTCACATTTCTTCTCTTGGAATTTGGTGGAGTTCTGAGGGAAGACAATGGGTGTCAAAATGGGGAAAAAATATCTTGAACAAATTAGAATATAATTATTCATTTACTCTCAGATCAGGCTCCAGCCTAAGAATAGGCAGTGTAATTTCTCTGCAGAGGAATTCCTAAGGGGGTGGGAAATACTTCTCTAACCTCAAAGGGACATCTCTAGTCCTCAGTAAACTTCCAACAGCAACATATTCCTGCAACACTCAGGAGAAATACTGAACCTAGACGATTTTTCTGTGCCCTAGGCAGACTCCTTCTTACTTTAGCAGAGAAATAAAAACATACACAGTCAGCCTGGTGCTCGATAGAAGGCATCCTACAGAACAAATTCCTTCTCCAGGGGCTACAGCTACAGCCTCAGAGTAAGTGTAGCCTCAGGGTTAGGGCAGATATCCCCAAAATACCAGGTCCTGGTATTCCACAGGGCCAGGAGAAGCCAATCTAAAGGGTACAAAAGCCACGTGAACTTGGGCTCCCAAGTCAAAAGGGCAGGAAAGTCAGGTTGCAGAGAGGTTTAAGAAAGGAAGTGGCTGGACCTACAGAAGATGTGTTAGAAAAAGAGGAGGAAGAGGCCACATAAGTATTAAACACTTAAGCTGCTCAGTTGGGTTAAAACATTAAGCTGGAGAAAGATTTCTCTAGGCTCTAAATCCTACCTGTACCAGAAGAGATGATGTGGCTGAAGTTACCCATGTTTTCATTTGAGAATTAAAGACAACACATTTGCTTTATTACAAGGGTAACACTGAGAACATGCTGGTGTGACTCATACATGCAATGCTTCTAAGCCCTGGGACACACAGCTATCAGAAGCAAATAACCTCACTTCTGGGCCAGTTTAGCCCATTTTATTTGTTCATCTGTTTTAAAAACAAGATTAGTTTAACAATTTGACGAGTAAAGACTGTGCTTGGTGTCAGAGTGTTCTGGCAGCACAGCTGTAACAGCAAGTTTTGTGCAAGCAGGCTAAGCCAAAGGCACGTTTGCTCTTAGAAAAGTCCTGTAACTACTCCAAAAATCCTTTCAATAAAGCAACAGGGCAGCCCACACAGGCAGCTCTGATCCTGCAACACCATCCTGATCCAGTGGCAGCTGACAGCACAGCACAGACTGTGAGAATTTGTTGTGAGTGACCAGGAGCTCAGAGATACCCTGTGAGGGGAAGAAATGGTGTCTGCTAGCACTGTCCCTGTGGACTCTGGAACATCTGAGGCCTGCAGGGCTCAGGCTGCTCCTAGGGCTGAGCTGGACCAGCTTTCCTCAGTTCCCAGGCACCCTTCCACCCCCTCTCTGCATCCTGCAAGTCTAAATGCAGTTCTGGAGGGGGGCCACTTCTGGAACCAGAAATCTCAGCTTTAGGCTCACTCTGGAAGAGTTTCTGGAGAACAGCACCAGGGGTGGCCTTGGTGAGAAGGGCAACAGCCACAGGGTAGATTAAGGAAGGCCATTTTTGGGCTAAAAGCCTATGAGAACAGGATATGATAAAGACAGCTCACTCACAGGAGCACTCCAGGATAAAGATGCTGGCCAACACATCCCCCATTTTGACTCCCAAGCAGGCAGAACTCAGAATAGGAATAGAACTCAGAATAGGCAGAACTCAAACCAGGAATAACAGATGACTTTGTGCGGCAGGACCAGGACAGAAGGGTGATGCTGAAGAAAGAGGAACTAAACCTGATGCAAATGCCCTGTTACCTCTCAAGTTTAAAAGCAACAGTGTCTGGTCAAGGTGTCAAGGTTAGCTGCAGCAGGCAGGATAACCAGCACATGGGAAGGTCACCATCAGCACCCATGAGAGCAACAAACTGAGAGGGAGGAACTGCAAACCCATTTCTATGCTGCTACATCGTCATCTAGATCCAGCCTTTCTCCTGCTCAGGTATGGAGGACAAGAGCAAGGCACGAGGCACTGAGCAGAAAACACCTTTGAAAAAACGTTTCCCAAGGCTGCTGGCATGGCCATGCCAAGGAGATCCTCACTCCAGAGCTCCCAACCCCACAGATTCCCAGATAACCCAGCACTCAGGCTGCCACAGCCCTCTGCAGGGCTGCACAAAACATTCAACCAAAGCACAGGGTGGGTGCAAACATCACAGATGGGAAGATCCCTCCTGCAGACCTTCAAATGGGGGATAAAGGTGTTTGGAACATGTAAAGGACAGGCTGAAACCAAAATATTTCCTCTGAGTCACATCATCTGTGATCCATGCCAAGGTTTAAGTCCGTGTAAGAGCTCTGGCATTTCAGCACCTGCTCAACTTCTGTTCTGGGTCAATAATCCTGCAGAGCACGTGGCTTTAAAAAGAAAGTGAAACAGAACAGGGAACAGATTTCTAACAGTAAAGCATGCCTCTGAGCTCCAAAACACTCCAGCATCAACCAGCACAAACAGCATCAGCTGCTCAAAACTAAAGTAACAACTTATCTCCAAGCTCAGGAAATTTTAAACCAGCGTAATCCTGAACATCTGAAATGAACTGCTATTAAACCAGAGGTTAGGGGAAAATTCTACTGAGCACAGTTATCATCGGAAATCCTCTGACAACATGGAATTCCAACAAATAAAAATCGCACATGCCATGCAGCCTAGACGTCAGCACAGACTGGAATCTATTTGGTACTCATTCCCTCCTGTGACTTACTTTTCCCAGTGGGTAAAGATGTCCTCGAGAGAGGTCGAGAGGGAAGGGAGCAATTTCTGTGAAAGCAGAGCGAACACCAGTCAAGCACCGGCCCAAGTGTGACCCAATTTCGGGATGTGCCCACCAGACAGAAGCAGCGACCGCGGGGGCCCATCCAAACCTCCCCAGGCAAGCGGGACGGAGCCTCCCTGCACACACCTCCCGGTGAATCCCTCCCACTCCCCGCCCCGCTGCACCCAGGGCCGCGTGTTGCCCTGGAGACTTCCCCCGGAGCAGCACGTGTTCGGGGAGCAGAGCCCCCCGGTACGGGAGGCTCTACCGGGCGGGCTGCCAGCTTTCGCCCCGGCCGGCTCGGGGCCGGGACGGCCCGCGGGCACCGGGAGCACCCGCTGGGTGCCGGGACACCACGTGGGTCCGGCATGGACCTGCGGGCCGGCGTGAAGCCACGGGCCGGCGGCGCGCCCGGCACCCACGTGGCGCTCCCGGTGGTCGGTGAGGGCGCGACGCGGGACCGGGCCCTACGGCCCCGCCGAGGCCCGCGCTCCGGGACCGGGCCCACGCTCCGGGACCGGGCCCCTTCCCCCCGCGCGCCCCCGCTGCCTCCCCCGCGGCCGGGGCCCGGGCTCTCGTTACCTGCCCGCTCTGCGCCTGCAGCTCCCGGGCGGCCCGCGCGAAGCCGCCGCGGAGCAGGTGCTGGTGGATGAGGGCGAGCAGCTCCCGCCCGCCGCCGCCGTCGGCGGCCATGGCGCGGCCCGCGTGCCGCGCCGGAGGGACGCCACTTCCGCTTCCGCCGCGCGGCCCCATGGGAAACGTAGTGCCGGGAGTGTCCGGGCGGCACCGTGTGGGGCGACCCGGCGGGGAGCGCTTTGTCACCTCATGGGGGTCGGCCCGGGGGGAACGGGGGAAAAAGAAGGAGGAGATCACCCCAAGGGGTCTCTCGTGCCGCCCCGGTGGGAGATGGGGAGAACGGAAGGGCGGGGGGCGGGGGTTCGCCTCGTGAGGTTCTCTCCCACCCCCTGGGCTGGGGGGCAGAGAGGAGCGCGGGTCCCTTCACGATGGGCCCGCATGTCGCCCTGGCAGGGCATGGGTGAGCAGGGAAAGGGCGGCTCCACCGCCCTGCAGCGGGATGGAGAGCAGGGAAAGCGGGGGGCTCACCCCATGGCCGGAGCCGGGCCCCTCACGGCCCTGGGCAGCAGATGGGGGCGGGCAGAGAGCGGCGGAGGGAAGGACGAGCTGCCCACAGCGGGGGTGGCACACCGGGGCTCCTTCAGCAGCGCCTTGTGTAATTCTAAGTATTTCAGAGCGGTTTTCCGTAACATTCATCCAAAGTGCTCTGAAGGTGAATCCTCAGGGCTGATTTAGTGCTGAGTGGACTTTGAGCTGCTTGGAAGAGCCACACTGGCGTTTGTGGGGCTTAAATAAGCAAAGGGCCAGAGGGAAGAAGCTGCTCCTGATGCAGAGCAGCTGTTGGAGAGGGGCCTGTGAGGGAGGGTCTGCCCCACTAGCACCCCTCACCCCGTGCTGATACTTTCCAGGAAAAATCTGGCTCCCATCACTTTGGCAGGGGTTTATTTTTGGAAGGTTTAATAATGTCCGTGGTGCGCCTGTCGCTCATTCGAAATACAGACCCTGTATTTGTATTCATAGGCAGGATTAAATATAAAACTGGCCTGGCTCCAGCTGGCTCTTGCACCGAACGTCTTTGACACCAGCATGGTCCAAGGCTGTAAAGGCACGGTCCAGGTGGCAGTTTTACAGCTCCTGTAAATGAATCACAGACCTGGACAGCCCTCTCTGGGTCTGACCTCCCCCTGCTCGAGTGGTCACTGCAGCATGGCACAAATGTGGCCTCAGCACACACCGTGATGGGGTGGCTGGACCACGAGCTGTCCCAGCACAGCTCTGGCTGCTTTGAGGTGACCTGAGGCACAAAGTCTCAGCTGGTGGGCTGGTTTGTGGCCCTACCTGGAGAGGAAAAGCCAGATGAAGCCTCCCAGAGCAGAGAGGAGAGAAGGGTGTCTCCTGGGGAGGCTGTGGATGGGGCTGAGTGGACAGAGGCAGCCTGAGGGTGCTGTTCATGGCCTCTGGAAGTGAGGTTGGGTGCAGAGTCAGCCCCTGGAGCCCAAAAAGAGCTCTGTCTTTTTCATATCTCTTCAGGGATATGGATGAACAACTTTGGACCTACTTTGACATGGTCTGGAATAGCTTTATACCTCCAGGAATTGATCAGTTTGATTATTTAAAGAAAAAATCCCAAATCTGAACACTAACCTAGCAGCCTGGTTATTAGAGGAGCTGCTGCCCCGGGTTCAGGGTCTCTCCTGGGCAGCAAAACTCTCCAAACATCTTGAAACAAATGTCAAACTATTAATGGAGGCTTGTGTGGTGCAGGGAATTGCAAAAGCACTGTTTGGAGAGGTCTGGGGAGAGGGTGGATGGGACATTTAGCACCAGGAGGGTGGCAGGTGACCAGATTAGCAAGTCATCAAGATGCCAGCAGAGAGACAAAGGAGGGGAGCACATCCTGCTAACCTGCGGGGGTGGGACAATGCAAGGAGACCCTGAGGTCAGGTATGGCAGGAGAGAGAGCACAGCCCTGCAGGGTGAGGCTGGAGGTGTTCTGCCAGCCCGGCTTCTCCAGAGCCCTCTGATCTCCCTGCCAAGGGACGATTCTTTACAGGGTGCCCTGGGAAAGCAAGCCAGCATTTGGGTGCCAGGATTGCAACAAGCCTCTGCTCTGCTGCGTTTTCAGGCCTCCCCTGTTCTCCCGTGGCCAGGGCACACAAGCACTAGAAAGCATAAAGGGTTTGGCTGTGACCAATAAAACATGGAAGTGAGGAAGATAGATGGGCACAGATGGGAGGAAACGCTTTCGCGAGGGACTGCTTGAGAAAGGCAAATAGAGGATTTTAAAGTTCTGAGCACCCATGCACAAATGGCTTGAAAAATTGACTCCATTTTCCCCCTGCCCCCAGCAAGTATCTCCTCACTGGTCTGCAATAGTTCAGGGTCACCTGAGTCCAAAGTTTCATACCCTCAAACCACGAATACGCTCCACAAACCTCAGTGCAGGGCCTGGGAATAACACAACCCACTTGAATGAAGAAATCTGAAAAAAAATAATATGTGTGCTGCACCACAATTACAGGTAGAGAATGTGTTTGAGGTGGTTAGTAAACATGTCAAAAAATAAATACAGCTATTCAGTCAGCAAACAGCTGCATGATTATAACCAGGAAAATCTACCCCAGCCCAAAACCAGCTGAGACCCAACAACATGCGCTTATTAAGGAGTGGTATTTTATTTTGTGTGCACATTTTTTGGAAGGAGGTTGAAAATATTTTGCCCACTCTTTATTTTAGGAAGGTGAAATGTCCCTGGTGGATTTCAAAAGCCAACCTCTCGGGTATGCGTTCCCCATGCCAAGACACTGAGTCACCAAGGGATCGGAGGAAGCTGTTGGAAGTCCAGACAGGGGATAAAACAGCTGTAATTGAGGAGCCAGCTCAGCTCCGTCTGCTAATAACCACACAGCCCTTCCCTGCCCTCAGCCTACAAGCTGAGGTCTTTGCTTGCTGCCACTTTCACAGGCTCCCTGGTTGTTGCTTGGGGTCAAACTTGTCCACACCTATTCCGTTCTGAATGACTGCTTGTGTCCCAGCCAAGCCTGGGGTCAGGGAGTGTGCCTGCAGGCTGGGGAGCTCTGTCCTTCCTGGTTTTTCCCAGCAGGAGCTGACAGCTCCCAGACACGTCTGCAGGACTCTTGGGCTTGTCCAAGCTTCAGGTCTTTGTCCACCCTGGCATGTCATGTGTGGTAGCAGTGTGGGACATGTCTCCTGTCACACTCTTGCCTTTCGTTTGGTGCGTGTGGGGTTGCTGATGCCTGCTGAGGGCTTGCAGAATGAAGGGACTGTGATCCATAGGGATCACGGGGCAGGGTGGTACACAGCACGTGTGGGGTCTAGACATGGGAAGGTCCCAAGCTGTTTGCCCAAGGAAGTTTCTGCTTCTGGCTGCTGGTGTTTACATCACGGTGGTGGAGCAGGGACAAAAGGAAAGGTGCTCTGGTGGAGCAGGGACAAAAGGAAAGGTGCTCTGGTGGAGCAGGGACAAGAGCAAAGGTGCTCTGGTTGCTCTCCATGTGTGGTAGCTCCTTGCCTGACATGTTTCATGGCTGCTGATCCCATCCAGAACGTGAGCTGCAGGCACAACGCTCCTTCTGCCTCAGCTCCAGAGCAGGGTGGGATGGGTGGCCAGGGACAGGATCCCCAACAAGTAACTCTGATGTGTCTCATGGGTCACAGCATTGGCTGAAAGTGCAAGTAATGTTTAGAAGGATAATCTTCATGGCCCAGTTCAGAAGCTGAGCTGAATTTCTCTGCTAGGAGGGCCCTGTCAAAAGAGCTTTAAGCCCTCTGCCTCCTGGAAAGAGCCCTTGGGGCACCACCTGGGCTGAGCAGAGAAAGGAATATGGAGGAGGTGGAGATGGGGCAGGACAAGGTGCAAGAAGTAGATGGAGATGAAAGGTGTTGAGGGACAGTGAGGAGAGAAGGTGGGAGCATGGGCAGAGAGAGGCAGAGGGGGAGCGGTGAAGGGACAGAGAAAGGGGTTCTTGTTTCCAAGGGAAGATGAGTCAGGGAAGGGAGGTACCAAGCAAAGGAAAATCTGAGGAGGGCTGAGAAGCAGAGGAAATGACGAAATTAGCCTGTGGGGATTTGCTCAGTGGGGCCCCTGGTTGGGCAGCTCTGCGTGTGGAGGGGGTTGCCAGGTGTTGCTCAGCAGGGGTTTGAGTCACAGCAGATCTCACCTCTTCTGGGCAATGTGCTGGGCTGCAGCCAGGAAGCACCGGGGGCAAGATTGTCTGTGGCCAGTGGCACTGTCCTCTGCCCAGCTGGTGGGCTCGGGCTTTGCAAGGACAAGGAGCTGTTTTGGGAACAGTCTGACTCAGGAATCCCGTTTTATTTTCCCCCCCTTTGTTTTGCTGTTCTCTCCCCCCTCCTCCTTTTTCTTTGTCTGCTAATGCACAGCAGATGGGAGGAAATGCCATTTTAAATGCCACAGCATCCTGATGAAATGCGATGGGTTATGGCAATCTCGGATGAATCATGGCATTGTTTTGTGCACAGGCCCTGCTGCTGCTCGGCCTCACTTGGGCAGCTTTCTCCCTCCAGCTTTGCAAGTACACTGAGGATCGATCAGGCCTCCCCACCAGCCTGGTGGCAGGTGCCCTCCCCAACCTGGCTGTCCAAGTTACATTCATTAATTTCACCAGGCGCATTTCTGGAGTCCAAACCAAGCCTCATGACACTTTGCCAGTGGTGAAACCAGTCTTTGGTTTTGAAACATCTGCTCCACATTGCCTTTGGGGACTTCAGGGGTTATAAATGATACTCAGTTCTCATGTTATGTTCAAAAGATTTTTGCACAAGGTGGAAGAACAAGATCAAGGGAGCCTGACCTGGTGAATCACAACCCTCCCCAGTACCTCCAGCTTAGCCCTTGGTCCCTCTGGAAAGCTGTGTCCCCACACCTGCTCCACAGCCAGGATGGATTCACAGAGCCTAACCTGAGGACTGTGATGTGGCTGCTTGCTGTTGAGGCTTTGCTTGGGGTGATCAGATCATTTCCCCTAAGCTATGAGGCAGGCATCGAATAATATTGACTCACTCTCTGGCAGCTTGCTGCCAGATGACAAGGACCAGCTCAGAAGTGAAAAGAAAAATATTAAAATGTATATATATACCCATATCCCAACAGCTCCATCATTGGAACTCAGAGTGCCCTAGCCCTTTCAGTTTCAAACTAATTAATTGGGGGGAAAAAAGTCACCTCTAAGCCTGCAGAATATAAAGCAGTCTTTTAAATTTGGTAGCTGAAAGAACAGATTTGAGAACTCCAACGAGCAGAAGACGTGACATTAACATTTCGTTGCAATATGCTTAACAACCTCGGTTGGAAGTGTCTCTCTGGCTGTGTCTCACTGCCTGTGTGTCTGCTGGCGTGGCAGTTATTCAGCGCTGGCACTGAACATCAAGGAGCATTAGGCCATTTAATTTCTCATTTTTTTGGGGAGTAGATCCAATACACATCGATGCAGTGAGCAGAAGGGCTGTTATTGTTAATCAGCCCCCAGCCCAGCCCTGCTTTCCCGCAGGCTCCTGCTCTCCTTTGTAAGCCTATCCCTGTTAAAAGGCCTGGCAGCCTCGCGTGCAGCACGGCCAACACCAACAGCCACAACAGCTCTGCTGTGTTGATCCAGGGCTCAGCAGCTCTACCTGGGAGGAGAGGGAAGGGGCTCTGTTTGCTTTCATGAAGCCAGGGATCTGGGGTATTATTTTTCTCCCATTGGGCATCCTTTGCTGCTCCAATTGAAGTCGAAAGGTGTGGGGCAGGAAAAGGGGAAGGAGGCAGCAGGGGGAGGCAGGGGCTGCTTGTGCCGGGGTCCTGCTGTGGACCTGAGCTGTGGTTTGTGTCCTTCCAGCATCCTCAGCTTCCTCTGCTCCATTCTGAGCAGAGCAAAACTCTTGCTCCTGGTTAAATGCCACAATGTGAGACTGAGAAATGAGGAACAACCCCTTGTTTTTCAGCAGTGAACTGCCCCACTGCTGTGGCTGTATCCTATTACTTTGCCTCAGGACAGTTGGCTCTTGCTTGTGCTCCCACCAGACCAGTAACATTTGTCCCCCCAGCCTGGCAGTCTCTGTCCCACAGTCCCTGACCATAACCACCACCTGTGGCCAGCTGGTTTGCTCTGATTTCCCTTCCTGTAGAGTCTGGGAGGCTGGGAAAGAGAGGAAAGCTTGCTGGGAAGGCTCAGCAGGATGGATCACCCCGGGGAGGATCACTGTCAGCAGCATCACTGTGCAGCAACGTGTCCCACCACCCTCCCTGTGGCACCATCCTAGTGGCACCCACAGCCATGTGCCAGCAGTGGGGGTGCAGCAATCTGAAAACAGAGTTAAAAAGAGAGAAAAAAAAGTAATAATTTAAGCCTCTCTTTCTGAGGGTTTCTGCTTTGTACATTAGCATCCCTTCCTGGTCCCCTTGTGCCTGAATGTGGCTGCTGGGCACGAGAGAGCCCCATTAATGGGCTCTTGATGTGTGTTTATTTCGTTTAGCACATCCTGAGAGCCGTGGTGAGAGCCTCAGAGACGTTCATTACGCTGATTGCTTTCCCTGCTTATGAAGATGGAAAAAGCCACAGTGGTTAAATGAGTGGAGTGGACAGATGCCAGATGCTTTAGTGCTCTGGGCAGTCGTGGAGGGCTCCTTCCGTAGCAGTTTTGCCTCAGGAGGAGGAGAGTTGAGAAGAACATGGCTTCCCCAGAACCTGCACTCATTGACCAAGTGGCTCTGGGTTGAGGGGGACCTCCACAAAGGACATGACACCCTGCAAGGGTTCTACCCTGCTCTGGCAGGGCTCAGTCTGAAGGCAGGTGAGACTTGTGTGAGCACATCCAGCATGGGCATCGTGTCACAGTGCTGCCAGCCCTTCCTGATGCTTGTGGCATGAGCAGCCAGGGGTGGGCAGGGCAATGGTCCTGCTCACAGCATCCTCATCCTCTAAAAGTGTGAGTGCTGAGCCAGCCTGACTGGCTGCAGCCCAAACCCTCTGCCTCTGCCCAGGAGAGGCAGCCACAGAAGGGTGGGTGGGTGACCCAGCACAGCCTCTGCTCTCTGTCAGCACAAGCTCTGCCTGCCCTCTGCCAGACAAGAAGGTGGGCAGGATGGAAAGCTCGTGCTCCTGGTACCCAAACCCAAATTGATGTAACTTTGATGTACCAAAAAACCTCAAGTTTAAGGCAGGAGCAACATGTACACATATGCTTGTGAAGAAGTAACGTGGGGGAACCAGATTTGGACCTGCACTGATGGGGACAGCCAAGATGGACTTTTGTAGCAACGTTAGTCCCTGTTCTCCCTGCCTTGCTGAGGGGGCAGCATGGCCAGAGATGCCCGTTTATCTGTGTATGACAACAATATTCAGGAATTGCAAACAGATTTTTGCCTTATCTTGCTCGAGGGTTGTTGCAGTACAAGGATTTATTTTGGCTTTTCTGCCAAAAAAATGTATGCAGAGATTCCACCAAAGCACACATATATATGTTTCTCTTGGGAACAGAAGAAAACCATTATCTGAAAAAGCCCTGCACTGTTATTAATCTCTGGAGCTTTATCCAAGTTTCATTAGGAATCTGGACATACTTGAAATGGCTTTCAGATAAAGCTGAATGAATCTCTCTCTGTCTCAGAGGCAGCTTAATTTCCTAGCTGAGATTTGGGTGGGTTGGGTATTGGGTTGGAGATTTTCAGCCACCTAAGCCGGGAAGGAGGAAGTGCCTTAAAGCAACCCAACCCAAATGACTCGCAGGCACTTTCTATGGCTTGCCGGGAATGTGGGGTGAGCAGGGACGTCTTGGTCAAGGGAAGCTCTTCCTTGAACTTGAAATTACCTTGGAGACTCCTGACTCATGGGGCAGGAGAGCTGGGGAACCCCCAGTTCTCCGGGGGTGGACAGCCTCCCCTAATAGCTGGGAGCAAAAGGCCAAAGCAGGGATGCTGGAATAAGGAGGATGCTGAAGGCACTCCCCTGCCTTCCCTGGACCAGGGGTCCTGGATGTGGCCACCTCAAAGTCACAGCAAGCCTGCCAGCCCTTGTAAGCCACAAGAGGGTGACAAAGTGCCATCCTGTGCTGTGGTGGCCCAGGACAAATCCAAAGGTGTCCCGGGCTGGCAGAGGACAGTGATCCCCTTTGGAGGGCAACCAGAGACTCTTGGAAAGTCCTTGATGAAGTCCTGGATGGAAGAGAGTGCTGGCTGGAAATGGGATGCTAGTACTGAGGAGCTGGGGACTTTTTATTCCACCAAGCTTTAGTTAGCATCAGTTCTGGCATCAGCAAACCATTTTTGTTGCCAAAAGCAGGGGGGGGGGAAACTCCCCAAAATTGCTGTAGCAGACAAGGAGAGAAGCCTTGCCCTTGCTCCCCCTTGGTGGTCTAATATGAAACCCATGTTTTATAGTAATTTTGGAAAAGCAGAGAGCTGCTCCATGTCTGTCTTTTGTGCTCATGGAGAGCTCGTGGCCAGCCAAACCTGCACCTTCCAGTGCTCCACACATGCTGGGGCTCAGACACATGGATTGGTGGAGGAGCCGCCTGAACTCACACAAGGTTGGGATGGAGGCAGCTTGGTGCCATGGAAAGGATGCTCCAGGAACATCTGTGCCACCTGAAGTGATCCTGAAAAGAGAAGATGCTCCTGTTCCTCTTTCTGCTTGGGATATCCCCAGGGTGCAAGTGTGTGGTCACCCTGGACATGTCACACCTCACAGGCTGCAGCCTTCTGTCCACAGCCATGTACTGCTGGTTTTCTTTTGGCCCCGTGGGGACTCTGCTGCAGATCCCAATCCTTGTGGCCTTCCCTGGGGAGAACCAGTGGTCCCTTCTGCCTCTTCTCTCTCCCTCTGAGACAGTAGCATTGCCTGTGGTGTAGTGTGGTCAGGGACTGGGGAGCTTCCTGCAGGATGATCTTTGCAATTCTGCTTCTAGAAGGACAACCTGTGCTTCCGAGCAGCTGCCCAAGGCACTGTCCAAGACAGAAGATTGAAGTGCTCTGGGAGGTTTCCAGGCTGGAGTCTCATCCCTCTCTGTCCCAGGAGGCTGGGGCAGCGGGTGTGGGCTCGACGGCATCTCCGGCCTGCAGCGCCAGCCAGCTCCCTTGCAACTTCATCTGGGCTGGGGTGGGAAGAGCCCGCAGTGCAGCAGACAGGAGGCTGGCTCTGCCAACCTCTGATCTTATCTGGCTGCTGGGGGCTGGCCCTGCCTCCCGGGAAGGTCAGGCTGCCTGGCTGGAGAGCTGGGCATTTTCCCATGGAGTGTGGGTTCCTTTTACCCCTCATGCTGTTGCAGGATTGCATGTATGGATATGGTATACTGGGATGTATATTTGCAAATCCCCTCGCTCCTAGCTGTTGTTTGTGCTGTTATTGGTAAAAAGACAAGGGGACAAAGGGGTGATTGCCCCCTTAGTGCTTCGGGAGGTGCACATGTGGCAGGATGTGGGGTGATGTGAAGGAGGGTGTATGCCCGGGTAACACAGGCTTTTCCTTGCAGCTGCAACTTCTTCACTGAGTTTACACTCCAAGGAGATTCTTCTCTGTTCTCTTTAAATACTAGAAGTAATTAGAAGCTGCTTGTGAGTAATTGCTTGGACTAAGGAGTCTGGTTTCATTTAAGTGGTTGGTATGAAATGCCTGATGGTTTGGTAGGGAAAAAAGTAAGAAAGACTCCTCTTTTAGGCTCCCAGGAGCTGCCATGGGGTTAAAGCCCACCTTTCCTCTCCCATCTGGGACTGTGAAGCCCTCCAAGAGGGATGTGGGAGAAAACATTTTCTCCCTTGAGAAAGGGTGGGGAAGGTAGAAGAGGGGCTGGTTATGCCAAAACTAACGGGGCAAGGGTTGTTCAGAGAAAAACAGCTGATCCCACGCTTACCTTCAGTCCCACAGCAACACACAGGAACATTTTCTGCCACTCCCCAAGGCAGAACTGTGAAAGCCTAAAGCCAATGTTAACGACCAGCTTGCAGCACGCTGGCTTTTACCGACCTCAGTGAAAATTGTGACAATAAATCTGCCTCAGGCTCCAGTCGTTAAGTTGTCCTCAATACCACAAAAATCCCTGCAGATTTCATGTTTACTTNTGCCAGGGCAGCTACATAATCCGTGCTCATGCTTTCCCCTTCCTGAATCCCCTCCATCATCCCGGATTTAAGCCAGTCCTGTGGCACCTGGTACACTGGGAGCTGCTTTCAGCATATTTGAGAATCAACTTCTCCCAGGGCAGGATCCCAGCCCTGCCTTGACTTGGAGCTGCATCTCCTGTTTTCATTTAGCTTGGTGTTTAGGGGAGCTGAATATGGGTTATACCTTTCCATTTATAGTTTTACCAAAGCATGATTGGATTTTGTTCCAGTCATTTTTTATCTTGACTAAAATGTCGGTTTTGAAGACCTATTATTAGCAATTTTTTGTATAGCTTCTGGATTACTGCAGATAATCATGAATCACCCTCTGCAGTATTGATATAGGTACTCTAAGCCTCCCAACAACCACCCTGTAAGTTATGCCTGTGATTACAAGCAGAAAACCCTCAAAGGTAATGGGTGGGATTGGAATATGGGGATGGTGCTCCACATCCAGTGTCTGCAGAACACATTTCTTCAACAGAGCACATTTCTCCTCCTGTGTGTGGCAGGAGTCCTGGTACACATGCTGTGGTTCAGCTCCAGCTCCCAGTTCCATCCTGGGACTTTACTTCCAGCCCCTTCCAACCCCTTCTCGACATTTGTCCTGCTTGGTGCCCATGTGGCCTTACATGGTCTCCCAGTGCTGGGTTTGGTGCTTTCTGTTTAGGAAACTGCATCTCTTTGCTTGATCTGGTGGTTTTACTGGTGCCTGGTGGGCAGCTGCCTGCACTGGAGTGAACACAGCTCACCCTGACCCATGGCTCCAGGAGGAGGCTGCTCCAGGCCCCTCTGCTTTGGAATGAAGTTATTTGCACCCATCACAACATCTTGGAATCATTAAGTTTGGAAAAGCCCTCTAAGATCATCATGTCCAACCATTAACCCAGAACTGGCAGTTTCACTCCTAAGCCATGTCTCTAAGCACCAAATCTATATGTTGTTTCAACACTTCCAGGGATGGTGATTCCACCACTTCCCTGGGCAGCCTGTTTCAATGCTGACTACCCTTTCAGTGCAGAAATTTTTCTCAACATCCAATCTAAACCTCCCCTGGCACAATCTCACCCTGCAGAGTTTGTCTGCAAATGCCATGTGCTGTCTCTGAGGAATCACTCCTGGAGTTTTCTGTTTGAGTGAAATACTCCAGTGTTCTCCTCAGTAAATTCAGCTGAGAGAAACTGTGTTTTATTCTCATTATTCTGCTCTGTTTCCCATTCAGGAGGGAGGAATACAAGCTCCAAAGTTTAATCCTAGATTTCTCTGCTGTCAGAGCTCACTGCACAGCCAGGAAAGGAATCTCTGCTCGGCTTTGGGCACAGCTGATACAGCATCATGGTTGTCCTGGACCTCTTCTCTGCTAGTTTAAGGTCTGTAGGGTGTCTGGGTTTAAACCAGGACCTTCTGGCTTGACTCCTCTTGGGAAAAAATAGCAACAGCAAGGCTGCTGTGTTACAAACCCAGGGTGAAGGGAAACGTGGGTGCTCAGTGTTCAAAGCTCCATTCCCTCATGTCTTGCTTTCCACCCTGCTAAAATGTCTGTGGGCACCCTGGGCCTTCGAAGAAACTTCAAAGGAGGCAGCACACCCTCTTCTGTTAGCACTGAAGACTGATGAATAATAGAGTGGACCCACCCACTTGTACTTTAATCTGTCATGTTCTATGGAAATTAAGCTTTTCTTTTACAAGAAGGCAATTTGTGCTCTTGGCATCCTCGGTGAGAAAGAGCTCTCATCTCCTGCTGGATTATTGATACCTTTTGTATTAAGCAATGCAGTGTCTAATTGGGCTCTTTGCCTGTTCTGAACCACTCCCCAGACAGTGCTCAACAGCACAGAGACCTTTGGAAAGGGTGGGAGTGGGAGGTCCCAGCGCCTGTGCCCCGGGCTTGCTGCTGCCTGCAGGGATGGGTGGGCAGAGAGCAGCTGTGGGGTCTGGCCGGACACGCTCCCTGCCCTACTCCTGCTCCAGCAGCGCGGTTGTGGACAGCCTTGATGTCAAACTCTTTGAAATGCCACTCCTGAGCTTTCTGACTTCGTCTCCTGCCAGGATGGAAAACAACCCTTGGTGCTGGGGAGCAGCAGCATCTCTGCCATGGTCCCCCAGGTGGGGAGGAACCACGTCCTGGATACACAGGCGTCTGTTTGCCCGAAGGGGGCACAGGTGCGAGCCCTGCTGGCACGGGCAGGTGTGTTTTCCTTCTGCTGAAGTGGGGTTATAAACAAGCAGGGTGCTGAGGCCATCCTGCCCTGCCCTGCTGCAAGCTCAGCAGTGAGAAAGGGCTCCTTGTCTGGGGCAGGCACCTGAGCCAAGCCGGGGAGTGCTGGGCTTCATCCTCCTCGTGCTCCATGCCTTGGCTCGGGGCAGCATCGGAGCTCTGGGTGGGCACCCTGCCCACCGGCCCTCGCATCTCCTGCCAGCCCAAACCCACTGGCTCCCTTTGAAGAGGTTGCACCTGAAAGGGAAGATGGAATTTAAGGGCAGGCAGGAGCCAGGAGGCTGCCCAGCCCTGGGGAGAGGATGGCCAGTCCCTTGCTCTGCTGTGGCTTGGGAGGAGAGCCAGGACCCTGGTGGGGTATCAGGAGGACATGGAGGGGCTGGGGCTGCTCCCATGGACCCAGGAGTTTGCTGGGTCCCTGCATACCTGAAGGCCATGGCTGCTCCAGGAGGGAAACCTGTTCAGGGGCTCCTCCAAAGGTGCCAGGTTGCAGCCTGAAATGGCTTTGGGATGGGGAGACATTTGCCAGGCGGGTGCTGGGAAGAATTGCTCTTTCTTTCCCAGCCCGGGTGAGGCTGAAAGTGATGCCAGCATCTTGCATAATTTGAGGATTGAGGAGTTTCTGTGTCTCCCATGATAAATTGTGTCAGGAATGGAGGTGGGGGAGTCCAAAATCAATAAGCTGGGGAAGCCAGTGTCAAGGTCACATGGCAGTGCTGCCAGAAACCAGCTATGCTAAATGCTTAAATCCTTCCTTCCGCTGCCTTGGGACCTTTGCTGCTTCAAAGAGAGCCCTCAGAGGCCAGGGAACTGCTGACTCTTTTTTTATACATTTTTTTAGCAAGACTCAGTCCTCCTGGAAAGTGAGTGTGTTGAGGGCAAGGTAAAGTCCACTCCAGGAACCTGAGCCATGAGAGCCTTGCAGGATCAGGCCGTGCCCACATGCTCTCAATTTTCTACCAAACACTGCCACAGCTGGGCAGGTTCCTCATCTCCAGCCTGTCCTGTCTGCAAAGCCAAACTTGAGTTTCTTCCTGTCACCCTCTCTGAAACCTGTGGGGGATCCACATCTCAACTCATCCCTGGTTCACAGCAAAGGGAATTCTCCATCCAGCCTGCCAAGCCACGATGTGAGCCCTGGGGCTCTGCCGCACAGCTCCAGTGGGGAGCACCTCGCTTCAGGGAGTGCTGGATTTTGGGCTGGAGAAGAGGGAGCAGGACGAGGAGGGAGAGCACCCAGGCGACGTGGAAAGCTTGCCATAAGGCATGGGAAGGAGGGAGCGGTGCCAAACCCATGGGCTCCTCTCCAGCTCTTCAAAGCAAGTCGTTAGAGAGAGGAGAGGAGAAGGCGGCAAGCTGCAGTTTCCCAGAGGGTGGAGAAAGGCAAGGGAAAGAATATTATGTGAAGGAAGGGAAGCTGATGGACTGAAGTCTCCTGAATGAAAGAGAAGGAAGAAAACAAACATGAGCAGGAAGGCATAGAAGTAATTTCACAGGAGGATTTGCAGAATAATTGAGATGCATCATCACAGTGACCAAAAACAGAAGAAAAATTCCTTACCCTAAGAGGAACTTTTCTTATTCAGGGCTTTTATTTCCTATTTTGCTGGTACTGCAGGACCTGGAGAGGAGGAAGGGGAGCAGCAGTGTTTTGATGGGGAACAAACCCTGGCCAAGCCCAGCATGTGTTGTTAGAGGCTATGGTTTACATTAGAAAAGACTCTAATACTGTGCTACGGCTTCCAAGTGCATTTTGATGGTGATGATTATTTTCAGCTGCTCAAATGGTGTGAAATACAGGCAGGGAATTGAAAAAAAGACCATTTGGCTTCAAGAAAAAAATCCAGAGCCCCTGTCAGAGGGAGAGCTAATGCTCTCCTCTCTGCTCCATAACGTGCTGCCTTGGTGGCTTTGGCATCCTGTGCCAGGCTGCTGCTGCACCGCTCCTCGTCCTTTCAGCAATGATCAGGGTTGCATAACCAGGAACTGATGCAGATTTGCTGTTTTCTCCTCCTCTTGCTCCAGCTCCCAGAGAGTGAATTATGGTGTGTTTAAAAACCTCTGAGTTTCCCCAATCCAAACCCAAACCCTGTAATCTGGTGGAGGTCTTGCCGCAGCGGTTGTCGCTAGAAAATTGGTTTCTATCCACAGGGTCCATGTGGCCAGGGGCAGAGAGGTGCTGGGCTCTGTGTGGGAAAAATGAGGTCCTAGAGTGGGCAAAAGAATATGGAGGGCTGGTGGGGGAGGAGGCAGGGCCTGGCACTGCCTGGCAGAAATGCTGCTTGCCTGAAATGCTCCAGGGAGGGAAGATGGTCCCTGGGATATCCCTGGAGGATAAGACACTGGAGAGCAAAGAGTGCTTCTGACAGGGAGAAGTCCAGGACAGAACCATTCACCAGGCTGAGGACATGATGTCCGGGACCACCTGGAGGCTCCCAAAGTCAGTGGAGAAGCACTCACCTCTAGCCTCATCCTCTCCTGTGCTTGGGACTCACCTCCAGCCTCTCTCCTTCACCACAAATTACCTGGCCAACCCCTTCTGTCAGCCTTTCCCCCCCTTTCTAGACAAAACAACCTTTCCCCATTCCTGGGACTGCTCCCTTCTTCTCCAGACTTGCCTAGCCTCTTTCATCATGCCAATAAAAGAGTAAATGCATCACACGCTGGCCAGGGAGAGTGGAAACCCTTGAACATCTAAGAGGCGAGAGCGACAAGAGGTGTTTTTCCGAGGCTCCCTGATGCCCTGTTAGGTCAAATGTCTTGCTCTGAAGCAGGAGAGAGGGGACTTATTAAAAACCTTTCATTTTTCTGATTTTTAAGGTCCTGTTTCAGCAGGCCGGAGGCCGAGGCGTGAGTGGGGCTGTCGGAGGGGAAGGGCAGCGAGCTGACGGCGTGCAAACAGATTGTGCAATATTTGCCTTGCACAGAGCTCCCATTGTAAAGCCTGGGAGTTCTGCTTCCAATAAATCCCCTGCCATAATGCCCCATTGATGGCAAGAGAAAGGCAGTATTGAGGGCTGAAACAGCTACAGCCTCAGGAAGGGTTAAAAAATAAAGAAAAAGGGGGAAAAAAAGTTAAAAAAAAGAGAAAGATTTGAGGCTTAGTTTTAAACTTTGCTGTGTGGCCCTCGTGGCAGATCGCAGGCGCAGAGAAATATGTGGAGCCTGTTTGCATAACCCCATTTGCAGCGAGCACTTTTGGAGCCAAAACACAAGTGCGGCCGGAGCCGGGGGGCAGTGGGGAGAAAAAAGCAGGAAGGGCTGTGTTTATTTTCATTCTTGCCCCAGGCCACATAAAATTAATAATTAAAAAAAAAAAAAAGTAATAATTAAATATTTGGTCAGACAACCAGCTGTGCAAATGTGAGGAGCTGTGACAGCTGCAGGGACACGGAGGGACTTGGTCCAGGTACTGGTCAGGGTTTGGTGCCCTGCAGGTCGTGTTCCTGGGTGTAAAAGCACCACAAAGGAGCATTTTGGGCTTTGGCTGGTGACTTTACCCTGGTTGCTGAGTGATTCCTCAGCATGGGGCGCTTGGTTCCAGCTGGGAAGGGTCTGCAGGCACCTGGAAGGGCTGGGCTGGAATGCAGGTGGGTGGTGCTCTGCCCATGGAGCTGCTGCCAGCCCCACATCCAGCACCTAGGTCACCTGATGGGCCTCCCCATCATCCTGAACTGGTAATGCCACTGCACACCAGGCTGGGAGGGAGATTCAATGTCTTTTGTCACAGCAGCTGGTGTGATGGGAGGAGCAGGGCTGTCCTTGCCAGGGCAGATGCAGGACCAAAGCAGGCAGGGTCTGCTGGCTGGCTCAGCACTCACAGCCGGGCCAGCTGCCAGGGGAAATCTCCCCATTGTGCAACATGCTGAAGCTCTCCAAGGAAGCTCCTGGCTCTTGAGACATCTTTGAGTGAGGCTGGACGAGTGACTGCCTTGAATTAAGAGCGGTTGAGGGGGTGCCTGCAGGCCCTGAGTACTTTTTCCATCCCTAGACCTTGTGATGCATTAATCACTCTCAGAGCAGCTGTGCAGACAGCTTAAATTGTCCTGACCCCAAAACTCCAGACTTGTCATTTCTTCCTCCTCCTCCTCCCTGCTAGCCGCTCCCTTCTCCTGCCTCCTGTCATGGTATCAGTGGGGCTGGTTGGAGGGTCCCATTGTACCCCATTTCCTGGGATCTAGAGCGTTTTCACTGCACCCCTTGCTGCTTTTCACCCTTTTATCTTTTCTTGGAGGAGCACTCAGAAGGTGTCCATGTGCTGCTGAGACCCAGCCAGCTGTCCCTGAACCTTCTGAGCAGCGTCACTACCAACGAATTCACTATTTATTCACCTTTTGGCTCTTGGAAAGGCTCCCTGAGTTAACCCTGCTGTTTGCTCCCCAGACCTGGGGCCAGCTTGGACCCATCACTGATTTAACTGAGCCAGCTGCCCTGGCTGGCACAGAAGGTCCCCTCCCCATGTCAGCATGTGCCCAGGTCCCTGTGCCACCTCCTTCCCTCCTTTCAACCCTCTGAACTTTGGCCACTGACAGCAGCTTAAACTCAGGATGACTCTCCCAGCCTGTGCCTCCTCATCCTAAGGGTGTGAGCTGGATGTGACCCACCACACAGCTGTGGAGCAGCAAATCCACACACCCAGGAGGTGCTTGGCTCTGCTCTTGCTCCTCAGAGGTGGGATCCAGCCCTGCTCCTCATAGGTGGGCTCCAGACCCACTCCTGTGGCCACACATCCCTTCTGCTGCCCCCTCCTGCACCTCCCTCCTGCTCATTCCCTGGCCCCAAGCAAGACATAGTTTATCAGTGATCTGTGTTGCCTTGAGCACAGTTTCTCTGCCATGTCTCAGGCCTGACATCTTCAATTTCCTCTCTCATCTGTAACACTCACCCAAGTGGACCATTATTTATTGTTTGGGAAGAGCTCTGATTACAAGCCCTGGCAATAACTCTGTCTCTGGTTTGGGGTGTGTACAGAGCCATGTGTACAGGAGAACACAGGACCCAGGAGACAAGGATCCCCCGCCTCTCCTTCCCTTCAGTCAGGTCCAGGTTTTTCCAGGAGGAGGATATTGTTCAAAACTAAAGGTGTTGGGGAAGAAAAGGGAGACAAGTGGTGGGAAGGAGTGAGGGAAAGGGAGAGGAGAACTGGGTGGAAGAAATGAGACATGAACCCCTGGGGATTAATCAAACCTCATTGAAGGGCTTAGCCCAGCCCTTCTGAGCTGTTGAGTGAGCAGGGGTTCCTGCCAGCAGGGAAAAGCACAGAACACAGTTATCCATCCCTGCCTCCTGCTCTTCTCCCCTGCACCCCTCCCTGTGCTTCTGCAAGCCCCTGAGCCCTGGCTGAAGCTGGCTCTGTCCTGGTCTCTGTCCTTGACCCCATCCTCTCTGCCTGTGTCTAAAGTTAGGAGGGAGAAGCCCATCCTCCCTTTGCTGTTCCTGGGAGTCCCTGGGAGTGAGGAGCCTTGTGATCCCTCCTCCCCACTCCTCCATGGTGTCTAGGGTCCTAGGGAGCAGGCTGGCATGGGGCAGGGGGGACACCTGGGGACTGGAGGGTCAGTGGAAGGACAGGGAGTGTGGGAGGAGCCCAGGGAGGGGACCCAGAGGAGGGGATCTGGGGAGGAGCCATGGAGCCATCTGTCTCATCTGCTCTTCTGAGCCACTTCTGAAGGCAGAGCCCTCCCAGACCCCCAGTGAGCCCCCACCACAGCCCTGCAGTTGTAAAGGCAGGTGGGGTGGCTGAGCTGGGGGCTGTTGGGGTGCCCAGTGTACTGGGACCCCTCAGGTCCCCATCATCTGGGGACTGCAAACAGCCACAGGACTCAGCTCCCAGCTCTGACAGGGGTTTGTGCTAAAGATTCCCCTTCTGGGCCATGTCCTTGGCTGGGAAAGTGCGGGGGACAAGATGCATACCAGGCACGAGGGCTTCCTGATGCCTGATGAATGCTGGCCCTGCAGAAGGAATTGCACAGGGCCATTGCTCATCCCTGCCAAAACCAGCGTCCTGAAGCATCAGGGCACTGGCCCCTTGTCCCAGCACCCCAAGCTCAGATCAGTACCCCTACACTGGCAGAAGTGTCTGGTTCCCACCAAACCTTGGCCCTCTCTTGTGACAATGGCCCTTTGCTGCCTCAGTTTTCCCACTTGGAAAACGTGTGCAGCAGCACTCACCACTCCCTAGTGCCCTGCAAGTCCCCGGGTGGTTTTATTAACATTGGGGGTGTTCAAACAAGTTTTTGCAGCTTCTACTTGTTCAGGATTTATTTGGATGATGATCCTGTCAGTGTGGGCAGCTGGCACCAGCAATCCCTCCCAGACATCCAGCCCTTCCCGCTGCCCTCCCGGGCTGGATGCTGCGGGGGCTTCAGCTGAGCATCCCACCAAGGGTCCTGATCCATGTGTCGCACGGCTCGGTGCAAGCGGGGAGGGAAGCATCGGTGTCTCTGGGAATGCCACGCTTAGGACCCTGCATGCCCTGGGGCTTCCCAGCTTTTTTTTGGAGCTGCTGAGCTGGGAGGGGCCGGGCCGGCAGCTCCCCATAAACCTGGCGGCTTAGACCAACTCCTGACAGATGTTGGGACTGTGCCTTGGAGCGGAGGTTGGGAAAAAGAGAGGGCGGCTCTTGCCCGGAGAGTGAGGAGGAGAGCTCGGCACCCCTGGGCTTGAACTTTAGCACCCTCTTCCGCAGGAGTTTAAGGACGAGGAGCGGCGTATCCCGAGCGAGCCGTCTGGATACCGGGCAGGCGCAGGGCTGGAGCAGACGAGAAGCCACAGCAACTCTGTCTGGGGAGGATTTTGTGGAGCTCTGCATAAAGAAATAACACCAGGGAGAAAGCCCCGGGAAGCCAGGAAGTGTTTCCAACGCTCGGGACGCTGGTGAGCGGCTCCGGGCCGCCGGCAGTCCGTGCGAGGAGCCCGTCCTGCCGTGCAGATGTGTGTGATTGGAGCAGCGCGGGGCTTATTTTCCTTTGACTGAAGGCAACCCAGCCCCGGCGGATTAAGCTCTTTGTGTGCACGCGAGTGTGCCTTGATGGAAGCTGCTCCCGCAAAACCGGCTGCGGGGAGCATCCTCTAGGTCAGGGAGCCCTCCTGGAGGAGGGGGAGACCTCCTGTTTTCGTGGCTCTGAGGCGATGCTGGGACAGTAACACCCTTGGCAGGCAGCGCAGTGCTTCGGGATGGCCGTCTATGCCCTCACGGGTTTCTCGCTCGTCAGCCTGCTCAGCTTTGGCTATTTATCTTGGGACTGGATGAAGCCCAGTTTGGTGGCCGATGTGGCCATAGACCCCATGGAGAAATCACAGCCCCCCACCTTCCCCAGGCCACCCCACATCATCTTCATCCTGACCGATGACCAGGGCTACCACGACATCGGCTATCACGGCTCGGATATCCAGACGCCGACGCTGGACAGGCTGGCAGCAGAGGGTGTGAAGCTGGAGAACTACTACATCCAGCCCATCTGCACCCCATCCCGGAGCCAGCTGATAACTGGCAGGTAAGCCAGTGCCTGCTCACAGCCTACTCACGTCCCCCTTTGGTCCCTTCTCTGAGGGGCTTAACCCCAGCTTGCTGCTAGAGTGATGCCCTGGTGTATTGGCAGAGGATGGAGATCCTCCAGCAGGCCTGGATTTCTCTAGAAAGCTTCCTGGGTGAATAGTTGATTTCCACACAGGATAAATAGTGGCACGTGGCAAGAGCAAAAATGTGAATGCTGCTGGGTAATGGATGTCACTTTGGGAGAGGGTGGTCTCTAGTCAGGAGGTGTTTGGTGCTGGGCAAGGAGCTGTGTCCCCAGGTAGTCCCTGACACACTGGCCCTTGTGAGGCCCTTGGTTTGTGCTTTCCCTGCATGAGTGTTCAGTGCTACACTGGCCAGAACAGGCTGGATGTTGGTCCATTGCCCTCTCCCATGACAGCACAGTCAGATGTCCCCTTATCCTGGGCCATTCTGCCTTCTAGGATAGGTGGGGCTTTCTCTGGAGCTGTGCTGTGTGGTCAGCACTCCCTGTAGGAGGCAGATCCCACCAGACCACCTCCTGCTGAGGAGTGGGTCCCAGGGAGGTGCCCAGGGATGTGGTCACCTACTGCCTTGGGGTGATGGAGCCCACCAGGGTCCAAGCAAAGGCCTCCCTTCTCTCCTGATGGTTCTTGAGGGGTCCCAGACATCTTTGTGGTGTGCAAAGCAGGGAGGACATTCAGGTGGGGCATTATGAACCCACTTGCTTGTGCTGCCCAGCCCTGACACAGCCCAGCCACCTCCCCAGGCTGGCAGCAGTGGGACAAATACTGGTGGCGTTTTTGTGAGATGTCTGCTGAGCCTCTCTCTGTGTTCTTTTCATTTCCTTTTGGTACTTACGGACGGATAAGGAGCTCCCTGTCCCTGGCTGGAGCTTGCTTCATTGGGTTGGGTTGGGTGACATGGAAATCTGCATTTGTTTTGGGTCTCTAACACATAAAGTGCCATCGCATCCTCACCCAGTGCTGCTCCTCATCACCATTGCTTTCCTCTGGCTCTTCTTCCTGGCAGGTACCAGATCCACACAGGATTGCAGCACTCCATCATCCGCCCTCGGCAGCCCAACTGCCTGCCCCTCGACCAGGTCACCCTGCCACAGAAGCTGCAGGAAGCCGGCTACTCCACACACATGGTGGGCAAGTGGCACCTTGGCTTCTACAAGAAGGAGTGCCTGCCCACTCGCCGGGGCTTCGACACCTTCCTGGGCTCCCTGACAGGCAACGTGGATTACTACACCTACGACAACTGCGACGGGCCGGACGTCTGCGGCTACGACCTGCACGAGGGGGAGGACGTGGCTTGGGACCAGAGCGGGAAGTATTCCACCTTCCTCTATGCCCAGCGTGTCAGCAAGATCCTGGCATCCCACAGCCCCAGGGAGCCCATCTTCATCTACGTGGCCTTCCAAGCGGTGCACACGCCCCTGCAGTCCCCCAAGGAGTACATCTACCGCTACCGCTCCATGGGCAACGTCGCCCGCCGCAAGTACGCGGCCATGGTGACCTGCATGGACGAGGCGGTGAAGAACATCACCTGGGCCCTCAAGAAGTATGGGTATTATGACAACAGTGTGATCGTGTTCTCCACGGACAACGGTGGGCAGACCTTCTCCGGGGGAAGCAACTGGCCACTACGGGGTCGCAAAGGGACGTACTGGGAAGGGGGAGTGCGTGGCATTGGTTTTGTCCACAGTCCCCTGATCAAGCGCAAGCGTCGGACAAGCTGGGCGCTGGTTCACATTACAGACTGGTACCCTACTCTGGTCAGCCTGGCCAGGGGCAACCTGAGCAATGTCCAAGGCTTGGATGGCTATGATGTCTGGCCTGCTATCAGCGAGGGCAAGGAGTCACCACGCACCGAAATCCTGCACAACATTGACCCCTTGTACAACCATGCCAAGTACGGCTCCTTGGAGGACGGCTTCGGCATCTGGAACACAGCTGTGCAAGCTTCCATCCGGGTTGGGGAGTGGAAGCTCCTCACTGGTGACCCAGGGTACAGTGACTGGATACCCCCACAGACTCTGACCAACTTCCCAGGGAGCTGGTGGAACCTGGAGCGTCTCACTGATGGCCTGAGGAAGTCCGTGTGGCTCTTCAACATCACTGCCGACCCCTACGAGCGCTACGACCTCTCAGGGCAGCGCCCAGACGTGGTCAGGACCCTCCTGATGAGGTTGGTGCACTACAACCGGACGGCCATCCCGGTGCGGTACCCTGCGGAGAACCCCCGGGCTCACCCAGACTTCAACGGTGGTGCCTGGGGACCCTGGGCCAGTGAGGATGATGGGGAGGAGTGGGAAGGCGGCCAAGAGTCCCTGAAAAGCAGGAACAAGAAGAAGAAGAAGAAGTGCAAGATCTGCAAGCTGCGCTCCTTCTTCCGCAAGCTGAACACCAGGCTCATGTCCAACCGCATCTGACAGGACACTCCCCCAGCATCCACCCATCCTGGCCAGGGTGGAGCTCTGGACTGCAGTGCCATGGGATGGGAGTGAGGGAGAAGGACAGGCAGGGAGGTGGCCAGTGCTCTCTTGCTCTCCCTTGCTCCAGGGTTCACTCCAAAACACTTCTCCTCCCTGGCTGGAGTGGTGGCCACAGGGAGTTGCTCCCAGTGGGTGAGGAAGGGCGATGTGGTCTCTGCTGCGGTGCTTGGTGGTGGTGAATGACTGTGCTGAGCTGGGCTGGCCCTGCACAGCTGCTTCCAAAGAGAGAGACCCTTTCCTCAAGGATTCTGCAGTCAATCTTAAGCTTTATGTGCTGGCCATCGCAAGGGCAGGAGGTGGCATGGGGGGCTCTGCCTTCACGTTAACCCTCACCATTTCTCTCTATTTGCTCCTGGCTTGCAGCCTGCTGCCAAGAAGCTGCAACCTTTGCTCTTGCTGTGGGAACTTGAGGGCCTCTCCCAAATCCAAGACCACGTTGCTTCTTTGTGGATGGCTGGATTCCTGACCATGGATGTCAGACTTGAGATCAACGTGGCTGGACTAAGTTATGCTGCTACAGTGACCTCATGTGGGGCTATGGCTTCCCCTCTCCACTGGCTTGGGGGCTGGGAGCAGCCCTGATGAGGAGCTGAGGCCCATGGAGGCATGGTTGGATGCTCCCAGAGGACAGGTGGTTCTCTTTGGCCCCACATTTGGGAGGCACGTTTGCCCCAGGCTCTGGTGGTGGACTCCACTTGGGTCAGCCACTCAGCAGAGCCTTTCACCCAAAATTTGCTTGGACAGCCCCCTCATGTGTAAGCCTCTAGGCACCCCTGTTCCTCCCTATGAATCCTACACCTCCAGCCAGCCAACCACCCCTGTCTGCCCCTTCCCAGTGCTGTCCCTGTCCCCACATCCCATTGCTGAACCTGGGGCAGAGAGAAGATCTCAAGAAGCTCTCTGCAGAAGCTGATCTGCTGTTTTGTAGCTGCAGGACTTGAAGCCATGGTGGGGAACAGGGATGATGGGGACGTCTCCCTCCTGCCAGCACCGCGCCACATCCCCTCCTTGCAGATGGGCACTGCTCTTCCAGCAGCGCACGCGTGGGGAGGAAAACACCTCCCCATCATCCGCTGCTGAGGGGAGCCAGCCCATCCCATCGCCAGGGGCCAGGGAAGCCAGCAAAGCTCCGGGCCCCCGCGCCTTCGGCGGGGTGAGAGCGCGCATACGTGCGCTCGCAGGGGAGCTGGCGAGGATGGAAGGGGGTAAATAGCTTTAAAATCGTTTTGGATGCATGGTGCATTTCCATTTACACAATGTGTTTTACATTTCTCCCCACAGGTTTCTCTTGGTGCAGCGTGTGTAGGCGAAGGCCCTGCTGTGAATTTTGAAAATAGTTATTTTTGTCTCTGGAAAATGAGGCCCGTTAGGACTTGTCAGCTCTTGGATGAGCAGTGTGGGCTTTCTATTTTTTTTTTTTCTTTTCCCCCCTCTCTTTCTCCCTTGCAAAATAACATTCATTTAAAATCTGTCATTGAAAGATGTGACAATTGGCAGCGTGCACACTGAATACCTTTCAGTGCTCTTTCAAGCCTTGTGTGTGAGAGAGGGATGAGGATGGGAAGAAAATGACATGTTTGTATTTTTTTTTTTTCCTTACTCTTAGGTGGATTATTTGGGGGTATTGGGATTTTCTATAGAAACAAAGGAAAGAAACCAGCTGACAGCAAGGCAGAAGAGAGGAGGCCTCTTCTTGCAGAGCTGGGAAGGAGTTTGAAAAGCTGGAGTGTGGCAGTGTGTGCGCCAGTCCCCGGAGCTCCGCGCACGCCCATCGCTGTGCCATCCCACCCCGCTGGCTCCTGCATCCCTGCATCCCTGCAGGCACATCCCTAGCACAGGGTTCAGAGGGGACTCAGCTCCTCCATCAGCCCCATCTCCATCCCTGCTCCTTTAGCATGTTGCTCCAAGAGGACTGGTCCCCACGGCATCGCCTGGGTGGAGGTGAGCCCCAAGAGGATGCTCCACATCCTCACACTACCTCAAATCAGCCAGCCTGCTCCCTGGGGATGTGCACCATCAGCGGGACTGCGGCACTGGCTGCCATTTGGCAAAGCCAAGCAGTTGCTGAAAATAAAGCAACACTTTGCTGAAGAAGAGGAGGCTGCTGCAGGCAGAGCCAAAGCCAGGGGAGAGCAGGGGGTGATGCTGCAGGGGCTTGGGAACAAATATTAGCTAAAGGAGAGTTGGTGCTGAAGGAAATGGGAGAGCAGGGCTGGACATGAGGTGGTGACAAGGCTTGGGAAACAGCTTTCATTTCCATATTTATATAAATGCATCCAAGTTTAATCCTTCTTTTATTTTCTTTTTCTTCAAAAATGGAAATTTCCATGAAAACATGCTCAATCTTTCTCCCTTCCCTTTTTGCTAACATCCCCATGAAAATGTTCGTCTGGTCACACTTCCTCTTTCCAGGTTTGGATCTGCTGGGCTGATACTGGTTTTGCAGTCAGCCTGGCCACAGTGGTGGATCTGCTGTCATCTGTATTTTTAATTAAAAAGAGTTGGATTCTGAATCTTTGCGAGAAGAAACAGCTGAAGGAAAATCTTAGTCCCTGAAAACAAAGAGGAACAGTAGGCCGGAGCATCTCTGGGTGCTCGGAGAGAGCAAAGCCTCCAGCCCGAGGACAGCAGTTGTCCTTCACCCCTGATTCCAGCTGTGCTGTGTCTGAACATTGGGCTGGGAAAGGAGATGCAGCTGCTGCCACGTGTTCTCCTCATCACTGCAATGTTCATTAATGGTCTTTGGTGAGAAAAACACAGCTATGTGCCAAAATCCCATGTTTTCAGAGAGCTGAAGTCCCCTGGGACAGTGTGCACGCTGTGGCTGCCAAGGGGTTAATGCAGCTGGAGAGATGCTGAGGCGGTGGAGTTCCCTGCACCCGGGAGATGTGTTTTCACAGACAGGCTGAGGCTCCCCTCCTTCCCAACCTCCCTTCAAAGTGTCTGGCAAGCCCCAGGCAAGCCCCAGGAGCTGGTGTAGGATGGGGGCCTGGGAGGGGAGGGCAGGGGATGTGTCCGGGGCCCTCGGGGATGGAGGGGTGGTGGTGGCTCCCTCCCTGCAGCCCTGGACTGGCTGTCTCCACCCTGGCTGTTTCCAGCCTGCTGGCTGGAGCGAGTGGGAAGGGGATGGGCTGGGAATGAATGGAGTTGGGATGGGATAGTGATGGGGAGGAGGATAAGAGGAGGGTGGGGCTGGGCTGGGCTGGGCTGGGCTGGGCTGGGCTGGGCTGGGCTGGGCTGGGCTGGGCTGGGCTGGGCTGGGCTGGGCTGGGCTGGGCTGGGCTGGGCTGGGCTGGGCTGGGCTGGGCTGGGCTGGGCTGGGCTGGGCTGGGCTGGGCTGGGCTGGGAAGAGGAGAGGAGTGGGATAGGACTGCGATGGAATAGGGATGGGATGCATCAGGCAGGACTGGGGGTACGTCAGAACCTCTCCAGCCCTGCAGGAAACTCCCACCCGAGAGAGGGAAGAAGCCCAGAATCAGGACAGAGGATGGGCATCCCAGCAAACTGCCCCTGTGGCAGAGTGGCAGAGCATCCTGAGCACCACAGAAGGTGTTCTGCATCAGGGACACTTGTGCTCTTTCTCATGCCAGTGGGCTGAGGACGTGTGGTTTTGCAGGTTCCTCTACTCAGATCCAGTGTACGATGGTTCCAGGGAGCCACATGGCACCTACTGAGTGTCCCCAAGTATCATGGACATGTCACCAGGAGGGTTTTTGCCTATGAACCCTGCTGTAGGGGAGAGGGTGGCACTGAGGACACCCTGTCTCAGTCTAAAGCACCTTCCTGCGGTTGCAGGAGCAAGTGCTGGGCCCGTAGGGACAGGGCACGTTTGCAAACACAGCCCTAAATGTAAATCAGTTCTCCTCACCACAGTATTTATAATCTTATCTAAAAATAACCCCAAATTCAGCTTCCCAGAGGACAGCAACTGAGCATCCCCCAGACCCCAGCTTGCATGTGAAACTGTCCCAGTAATTTTGGGATCTCTGCAGTATGTAATTGGCAGTCTGGATGGTTTGGTGTGCGAGGCACTGCTGCAAGCCCCATCCCCTGGGAGCAGGGGCACCTGCTGCAGACCCCCAGGACACGTGGATCTATCCTGAGGTGCCCATCCCGTGTGGTTGGGGTTCAGCATCCGACCTCGGGTGCCCAACATGGGGCAGCCTCGTACTGGGATGCAGAAACCAAAGCTCTGCAGGCAGAGCTGGAGCAGGGTGTGGAGAGCAGGATGCATTTTTGGAGAGGCCAGCCCGGTGATGGAGAGGAGCACTGGGGATGAAGGTCTCCATCAGGTGGCCAGACCCGAGCATGGCAGCACGAGAGCAGCATGGCTCCCAAAGCCCTGCAGGAGCAAATCTTGGGATGGCTGGGAACAGACACATCCTAAGAATATCCTGAGGCCTCTGGGAGAGGACTGGGACTACTCCCCACTACAGGGGAGCCCCCAGCCCAGAGGTGGAAGGTTCCACCCAGAGCTCCTGCTCCCCTCGGATTGTCCCCAGGCACCCAGGACTGGGACCACACAGCAGTTCCTGCTTGGGAAAACATTATCAGCAAAGCAGAGCATGTTCAGCATGCAGAAGTCTGACACCCCCTTACCCTCCGAAGGAAAAATGTCGAGGAAAAGGAAAAAAAAAGCTGAATAGAGAGAAGAGCAGAGAGGGAGAAACTTTTCCTGGAGAGCCGTGTCTCTGCCAGGCAGGAGAGCCCTGGGGAGGGAGGCAGGGTCCTCGTGGGGGACTGTGCCATCACCCCCTGCCTGGGTGAGGGTTTGGAGTGTCAGGGCTGCAGCAGGGGCCCCGGGGGGAAGGAAGGGACAGATCCCTCCCCCCTGGCTCCAGGAGCATGCAGAGTCACGCGTGTGGGGTTGAGCACGTGTGGCAGTGTGGGGGTGGGCACGGGAGGGGGGCAGGTCACATTGCGGAGCTCACGGGGACACGAACGGCAGCGCAGGTGGGAGGGAGGTGGCAGTGAGGCAGGGGCACAGAGCTGCCCACGGGCATCCGGGGGGTCTTGGGAGTGGGGGGCTCTTGCTCTTGCCTCTAGGGTTCCAAGGAGCTGCTGGGGGCTGGCAGCAAAATGCTGGAGGAGGAAAGCACTCCCACAAACATCCGGATGCACCGGCCCCCATGGCAGCCCCCCACCTCCTGGCACAGCCCTGGGGTGGGGAATGAACCCCCCTTTTTTGTGGGAACACCAAGGGGAGGAGTTGTGCAGATGCCTGGAGGCATTTTGGGGACCGTTGTGTCCCCGGGGCACAGATGGCACATGTGCATTGCCTGCAGCCCAAGTGAGGCTGCCTGGTGTGCTCTGCCCATGCCAGGGCACAGCCAGGGTGGGTCTGGAGGTCATCAGCCCATGGGGACTGTGGCTCCATCCCTGTGCCCTTCCATGGCTGGGAATCAGTCCCTGCTCTGCCAGCAGGGTCCCCTGGATGGGACCAGCCAGGAGCGGGAGGTTGGATGCAGGGGTGCAAGGTGGGGATGAAGGTGGGTAATGGTGCAATTAATGGAAAAGCCATTAGACCTTTCTCCTCCTCCCCCTCCTCTTCCTCACTCCGCCACTTGCTGTCCTCCTCCACTTCCACCTCCTTTCTTCTCTCCCTCTCTGCTCCTCCTCTCTCCCCTCTCAAAGATTTCTCCCTATTTTTGTCTGGTTAGAACCTTTTCTTTTCCTTTTAACCCTTCCATGGCAGCCTGAAAGGGAACTCAATCCATCTCAGCTGCCAAAGGCAATGCCCTCCCAGCTGGCACAGGGAGTCCCTTCTCCTGTTGTGAGGAGGGCCCTGCTGCTGCAAAATCATCCAGAAATGGGACAAAAGCTTAGTAGAAAGCTCTTCTGGGGGAAGTCAGCAGGTGGAAAGTGCAAGGGGTGGTGTAGACAGAGGGGGTGCTGCTGGATCCCCAGTGAGGGCTGGTGAGGACTCAGAGGGAAACTCCTTCCCTGAGGTTTTGGACCTCACAACTGCACTTTTATTGCACTTTTTGTGCTTTCTTATGTTCAGCACAGCGGAGAGGAGACTCAGCAACAAAAAGTCTAAGGGCTAAGGGATCAGACCTTCCTCCTATTCCCACTTTGAAACTCCCCCCTTTCTACCCTGGCTTGGGCAGCCCAGGGACACAGCAGCCCAGGACACAGCCCCTTGCTCCCCTCTAGCTGTGCTTCAGGCCAGGCTGCTCATCCCTCTCTGGGGGAAACCCTCAGGAGCTGCTCCACGAGAACCCCAGGGCCCCTGGGGGACACAGTGGGCAAAGAGGGGAGTGGGGAGCAGCCAGCCCTCCCCTGCAGTGTGATTGGGGCCAGCCCCTCTGGGGACCCTGGCTGAAGGCAGGACGGTGTGGGGACCTGGGGACCTGCCATGATTTCTCCAGCTTCTCCTGACACACTTCTGCTCCATCTGCTCCCTCCTGCTGCAGTGTGTCCCCATCCCACAGCCCCCAGGGTCCCCAGGAATGCTGCTGCAGGTAGCAGCAGGGCCTGTAATTTTTTTTTTTTTGGGGGGGGGATAAGCAGTTGCTGGGGTGACAGCATCCTCCTGCAACATGGAAACCACGGTTTCCATGGAAACCTTTTTTGCCCCAATTATTTTACCACTGCCACAGCCTTTAATTTGCCATTAATAGTTGTATTTTAGATATCCCCCCTCCGCAGCAGGTGGGTGACCCCCGGGCAGCCCCCGGGCCGGGTCCCAGCAGGGCCCTGGTCCCCAGGAGGGCGGCGGGTTTGGGAAGCAGTTGCCCCGGCAACAGAAACAGGGCGTTTCTGGCAGCGGTGGTCACCATGGGGACGGCGATGCTGACGAAGGCTTGTGAAGCTGAGAAGACAAATTGCCCTCATCATTATCTCTGGGCTTGTCAATCAAATATATTCCCTTATTTACCTCAGCGAGGAGAGAGCCCCGGGAGCACACGGAGAGGGAGGGAGCGAGAGGAGAGCTGCTTGCCCCAAACTCCGCACTGGGAGGGAGCATTTCCAGCCCCTCAGGATGGCCACCATCACCTGCAATCGCTTCACTGAGGAGTACCAGCTCTTTGAGGAACTGGGCAAGTAAGTTGGAGATGGGGCTGGGATGCTCAGAGCGGGGCTGAGCCCTGGCTGGGAGAGAGACTCAGCGGAGCTGGGAGCTGCTGGAGATGAGGGAAAGGAGATGGGCACGAAGAGAATGCAGTGGGAATCAGGGAGGGCACACGAGTGAGGATGGGGGCTTCCAGCCCCAGACCTGCTTCTCTGTCCCTACCTGAGTTCAGGGGCTGCTGATGGGTGCCTGGCTGGGGGCTTGGGACACCCCACAGGTCTGGAGTTGCCGGGGAAGGGTTCGGCTGCCCCTCTTATGGATAAGCTGCTCCCAGAAAAGAAGGCTGCTAGCTCCCTTGGGAAGTTCCCCAGCCGGGAGGAGGGACAGGATGGCTGAGGAGGAAAGCCAAAGCAGTGAACACCCCTCACATTTCTTTAGGAAATTTATCTGTGTGGATTCACTGGGGCTTGACTAGACCTGCAGGAGACCCAGTCTGCCTGGCAGCCCCTAGAGAATCCTGGTGGCTTTTGGAAAGATCCAGGGTATTCCCCACCCCTGTCCCAGTGCGGGTGAGCCATAGCCCTGTCTGACCCTGCTTTCCTGAGAGCGAGGGGTCCTCAGCTCCTCGGCTCCATGTGTCATCGTGTGTGCCTGGATCAGTGTGTGTGTGTGTGTGTGTGTGTGCAAACAGAGCTGCCTGTGCCCAGCAAGGGGATCCTGGGGAGCACTGAGCACCCCCGGGTGCAGCAGGGGATGCCAGGCTCCCCGTGTGGAGGGATGCTCCGCGTCCCGCCCAGCGTGTGCTATAAACGGGCGCAGGAGTGAGCAGGCATGTGCCTCTGTTTTGGTTTCTGTGCCTTTTTTTGGAGCTGCTGTGTAAATCTGGGCCGTGTGGCCACCGTCCCTTCGGAGTGGCTGGCAGCGTGGTGGTGGGCTCAGGGTGCCTGTGCTCCGCAGGGGAAGCTTTGTCCATGCACAGGCACGGGGATGCTCCGACCCCGCAGCCCTGCACCGCCCGGCACGGAGCAGCCCGTGCCTCAGCGTGTGCCCACATGCACGTGGGCGTGTGAAATGGGGGCGAGGGAGAAGGGAGAGGGCAGAGATGGGGAAATGGAGAGGCTGAGACAGGGGGACTTTGTGCTGGCTGGGCTGAGTGCTGCTCACATTCCCCAGCCAGACTGTGGCACCGGGGTGCTGCTACGGAGTGCAGCTCCGTGGAGGCAGATGGACCCCCCACCATCCTGGGACATTCACACCCATCCCTGTGGACGAAGAGGGGCTGGTGGACAGCAGAGGATTGGGCTGGGGAATGGGTCCCTGTGGCGGGGACAGCCCCAGCTGGCACTGCAGGCAGGGGGATGGGCACCCTCCGGGGAGCTGGTGGCAAGGTGGGATATGGGACCTGCTTTTTCCAGACTTTTCTCGGCTTTTCAGGGCTCTAGGGCTTCATGGTGGTGGCAGGGGATGGGCAGGTGGGGCAGTGGCTGCTCCATGCCAGTGGTGAGGCTGTGGGGCTCTGGCTGGGCAGAGGTGGCTGTGGGGATGTGGAGGGGAGTTCGCAGGCCAGGAGTGATGGGGCAAGACCAGGAGGGCTCCTGGAGGTGTCTGGGCTGCGATGTTTTGCTGGGTGGGTGCTGACTGGAGGGCTGAGCACCCAGGCTCAGGGGCTGCCTGCATTGCCCAGCACTGTGGTCTAAAACCACCTGGACAGATGCATTTTAAAAGGAATAAAGGAGCGAAGCTGGCGCAGCAGCTCACCAGCCCCTGCGAGCATCACCCCCGACCACCTCAGTCCTGGGGTGATGCAGGGGCAGCAGCCCCAGCTCAGTGCATCCCACAGCTCTTCCATCCACTGAAGAGGGCAAGTACAACAGCAGCACTGAGGTGTTCCCGAGTTAGGGGCTTCACCAGGTTAGCCAAGGTGCTGTGGGGCTGGTTGGGGATTTTCCACTGGGATGGTTTCCAGCACATCCTGGCACATTCAAAAATCAGCGGTTTCCCACGGGGAAATTTCTGCTTCATGGGCTTAGAGAGGGAAATCAGGACGAAGTGCCGCACCTCTGCTCTGCTGCGGCAGCTGGGAAGAGTCGTTCCTCCTCCGGAGAGATGCTCCCGGTGCCAGTCGGGGTGGGTCTGTCCTGGCAGGGCTGGGCAGAACGGCTCTCCCCGCACCAGACCCTGGCAGGGAGCAGCGTCCTGCAAGGATTCAGAGCAGGGAGGGTCCATCTTGAGTTTGCTGTCCCCGAGGGGCTGGGGCGGGCTGTTGTGGGGCACACGGTGTGTCCCCAGCCCGGCTGGCAGGAGGGCAGGTCTGGCTGCCAGGCTGCTGCACCCACCCTGTTTCTGTGCCGTTTCCTCGGCTGTCACCCACCCTGCCAGCCGCGCAGATGGGGTTTGAGATGCCACACACCTAATGGCAGCACCACGGTGGGGCTTTGGGGGCAGGCAGAGATGGGGAGGGAGATCTGCGGAGTCTGCCCAGCGAGGCACAAGCCCTTGGCACATCCCTGCACCTCCCAAGCATGGGAGGACATCTGTCCCGAGCGGGGGACACGGAGCCGGGGAAAACCCACTCCTGCGGCAGCCCCCGCAAAGCTGAGCAAGTGAAGGGCTGCTCCGATCCCCCACGCTTGCAGGAGGGAATCAGGCGGAGGGCGGGGGGCAGCGGGGGGGACAGGGAGAGGATCCTGCCCACGGCCCCCCGGAGTAGGACAAACATGAAGTGCAGCTCCATCGGCGCCTCCAAATCCGCCCCCGCAGCAGGTTCAGGGAGAGGCTGGAGACAATTACCGTGCCGAGCCGTAGGATCAGCCCCTCCGCTCCCGGAGCTGCAGGAGAGGGGGCCTATTAAAAAGGAAAAAAAAAATATGGAGGAACAAAAAATCCCCAGCCCACACTCTTCTCTCTAGAAAGGAGAAAAAATGCCTCGGAGGAGGAGGAGGTGTTGAAGAGAGGGAGGGTGGCAGCAGCACAGCCGGGCACTGGCAGGGAAGGTGTGAAAAAGGGAGAAGCGGAGCATCCTGGTGGCAAAGCCACTGCTTGAGCTGGTGGGGAAGGCCGTGGGGACAAGGCACGGGGTCATGCCTGGCCTAGGGATCAAGGGACAGAGGCTGCAGGGCTGGGGCTCAGCAGTGCCAGGGCTCGGGGCTGCAGAGACACGGCTTGTGCTGGGCTGTGGGTCCAACATCACCCTGCACTGGCAGCCAGCCAGGTGACAAGGACATGCTCTGTACCCATGGCCCTGCAGGTGATGTATCTGTCCCCTGCTCAGACTGGGACATGCTGTCTCATCCAAGCCAGGCAGAGATGGGGGTCCTCAGCTGCCACCAGAGTTGGGTGATCCCCACCCAAAGACCCAGCATCCTGGGAGCAAAGGGACATGCTGCTGCCCCTGGCCAGGGAACAGGACATGATTCCTTCCTTCTAGAGGGGTTTCTTGCAGCTCAGGGGGGGCTGAGCTCCCTGCCTGGCACCCCCAGCAGTGCCTGCAGTGCTCCAGGAGCCCCTGGTGTGGAAGGGGATGCTGCCTTTGCCATGAAGATGCTGTATTTAGATGGAGCAAAGGGAAGCTTTTTTCCCCCTAGGCTGGAAAAATCCTACACGGAATTGAGTAGCAAGGGAGCAGCCTGGCACAGGGAGTAGAGCCTGGCTGGGGGGTCAAAAACCCAATGTGGAGGGTTCCTGGCAAGTGCAGACCCACTGAAGGACCCAACTGGAACAAGGATGGGGGTATGGCAAGTACGCCGTACCCCTGGGTATCCTGCACCTGTATCCAGTGTTCCATGTTCCACCCACCTCCAGGCACACAGGCTTTTGCTTATGCTTTACAGACCACAAATAGACATTTGGTTTCTGTTAGGAAGGTCTGGAGGAGCCAAAAGCCAGGAATGCAGATGGGGGAATGAAACAGCCGCTTCCCATGGCTCCCCCTTTTTCGCTGCTCAATTCAAATAAGTAGGTGAGCAAGTGGCTGTGGACACTGGGACCAGGAGTGAACATTGGTCCCAAGCCTCCAGTGGGTCTGGGACACCCACAGCCCTCCAGCCTCATGCTGGATTCTGCAGTGAAACCCCGAGCTGGGGCAGAGGGACATCCCTGCTTGCTGTACTCTCTGCTGCAGACTGTCCTGCCACTACAGAAACATCACACACATCTTTAGATAAAAAAATAGAGAAGATGAGTCCCAGGGATCCACAGGAGCCCACAAACCCTCACAGTGTGGGGTTCCCAGCAGGATGAAGAGAGCGAGACCGCAGGACTGCCAATAGCTCTGGTCTGCCTACCTACGGCAAGCTGGATATGAAGCATTTCGCCCACCCTTTCCAGTTAATTCTTCCCCAGGATTCAGGGATATTAACAGCTCAGCTCTTTCAGCAGCCAGGATTAAATGGCAGGACGGGGAAGCTGGGAAGCACCAGGATGTTTTCCCCCAGCTCCTGCCTGGCACGTGCCGTGAGCGATGCTCTGCGCGGCAGCGCTGGGCGCGTGGGCTGCCAGCTCTGCTGGGGCTCCATCCCCATCCCTCCACACCCGCTGCTCGCCTGCTCTCCTAAAAATCACATTCAAACCCAAATTGCCCGTCTCCACCCGCCCCCGCAGCTAAAATCAATTATCCGCCGCTCTCGCCGGCCCGCGGCCTTTTATTCCTCGGCAGGGAGTTGGAGTGGGGTGAAGGGGACTGGGGGAGGGTGGGGCAGGAGGTGGGATTGCTTTTGATAGTTGTTGTTTTAGCGATTGGAGAGGTTTGGCAGGAAAGGGAACCTGGCACAAAGGTTGTGCTCAGCAGGGCTGGAGCGTGCGTGTGTGTGTGATTGCGGTGCTGCAGCTCCCAGCATTGTGCCTGTACTGGCAGTGCTCGAGCTGGCAGCACTTGGGGCAGGAGGTACCAGGGCAGACAGGAGCCTTTGGAGTGTCCCAAGCTCATGCTTGCTCGCCTGCCAGACCCCAGGAGAGTTTTGCACGTGTGCAAGGTGCAACACGTGCATCTCTGTCCAGCTGGCCTCCATCCTCGCAGGGTCCCCTGGGCTGTCCCTGCCTGGGTGACAGTTTTGCAGTGAGGGGGGATATCTGGCACTGGTCACAGCTGCCAAGTCCTGCTGTGACTGAAAGGTCTAGAACACACAGGCTGAAGTGGCCAAGAGCTACGTGGCAGCTGCAGCCACCACGGTTTCCCTTGAGAACCAGTGCCCCCAATAAATCATTGCCCCTTCCCTCCTGGCAACAGGTAGGGCAAAGCCAGGAGGAAGAGGAGGAAAAGTGCACAGTGCCTGGGGTGTCCCAGAGGAGCACGGAAGGGAGAAGCCCACATTCCTCTCTAGATCTGCATGTGCCTCCTCCCATCATTCCTCAAGGACAGTGGTAGAGAGAAGCTGATCCCTCCAGGTTTTGCACAAGTCCCTGCCCCAGTCAGCACCTACCCCCATCCCCATCCTTGTCGCCATGCCTGTGGCTGCCCCTCACTGCACAGCCACACGAGGGCTGAGCTGTGCCTGCTCCCACGCCAAGCCCTTCACCTCTGGCTTCTCCCGTTCCCAGGGGCGCTTTCTCCATTGTCCGGAGGTGCGTGAAGGTGTTGGCAGGGCAAGAGTATGCGGCCAAGATCATCAACACCAAGAAGCTTTCTGCTCGAGGTAAGTACTGAGGGTGTGTTGGGGAAAGCAAGAGGTGAGCAGAGCTCGTGTAGTGGGGAATTTGTCCCCTCTGCATGGTGCTGGGATGATGCCTTTGATGTGCAATGAGGTGGGGGGTCTTTGTTTGAGGGTGACCCCCTCATCCCACCCTGTCCCTGCTGCAGTACTCCCTGAGCTCCTTGATGGATGGGGTGAACATCCCAAGGAGGTGTCTTGGTGGCTGCTTGCCACATCCCATCCCATCACAGGGATGCATCTGGCTGTGCCAAGGCTCAGGGGAACTCCCAGACCCCAATCTGCCTCAGGAGCCACAGGACCCTATTTCTGTCCCTGAGACCCCTCACCACCCAGCACACACACTGCAACAAAATGATGGTAACAGCCTTGCAACAAGTCAGACCAGCTTTGGGTGCAGGGTAGCACAGTTATTTTGGGAGCATAACTTCCTGAGAGAGCCCCTGCTGACTGACACCCCATCCCTGCTCTGGGGTCTGTGTTTTCTTACTCATATACCTACATCAATGAAAGGGGAACATCCCTTCAGGTGGGGGTTTGAATTAATTTCTACCTGGAAATGGCCCTCACCCCTCGCTGCCATCTGCTCTGGTGGAACATGTGGGCTGTTTGCTGCTGGAAGAGGTGCTGGAGGGTCTGTCCTGGTGGGTCTATCTCTAGTGAGGCTGAGATGAGCCAGCACAGAAATCATTACCCAGCCCTTGTCCCTCTCTGCCCCACCTGGCAGAGGAGCTGTGATGAGGTGGATTGAAAGGATGAGGCAGCAGAAGCCGTGTCCCCGCTCCAGCTCCTCCCTGGCTGTCAGGAGTGCAGGATGTGTGCTGGGAGGAAGCACCCTGCCAGGAGGGTTTAATTAACCTCCCTCGGTGTCTCTCCCAATTCCACTGCTGACCTCCGAAGGCAAAACTGAAATGCAGAAGAGAGTGACAAGCTTCTTTCTGACCTGGAATTAAACCAGCACGTTGCAGGATCCCTCCCACAGTGCTGCCAGAGCAGCACAGCACCAGCACTGAGCCCCTGAGATCCTCCAGCACCGACCCTGCCCCTCTTCAGGGATGCTGAAAATTTTCTTCCTTCCAAGCCAAAGGCTGGGCTCTGGGCAGGGTGTGCAGTGCTGGGCTCAGCCCTTGGCTCCTGCCCGTGTATCCCAGCTGGCAAACGCCTCCCAGTTCTCAGGGCTGCCTGGAGCAACAGATTGAGCCGCCCTCCCTTTGCTCCCGCCTGCCTCCGCTCGCCTCCTCCGGCTCATTGCCCCTCTCCATTCTCTCCTGGGGTTTGTGCTGTCCCTGCAGTGCCCAGCAGTCCCCTGGAGAGGCTTCACTGGGGTTCTTTTCCCTACTCTGCCAGCTGGAATCACCAGAGACTTTGGCTAATGGTCTGGACCCCCCCGTTTCTGCAGAGCTGGCAGGGAGGATGGATGGCATTTCCCCAGATACAAAGGGCAGGCAGGAGAGAAGTGGGGAGAAGGTGAGAGAAGATGGAAAACATCCCCAGTCATGGTTTCTTAAGACATCCTTCTGGCTGCCAGCACAGAGGGGCCAGGAGGAGAGAAGGTGGAGATTTTGGAGGAAAAATGGGGTTTGGGTGTGTGCAGGAGCTGGGTTTGCGGTGTAGGAGAGGCTGTAACCCACCTCCCCAGTGAAATGCTTGCCCCACTGGTCACACTGTCCATCCCATCCCCATCATCCACCCCACAATGGACTTTAGTTGTGAGAACAGCCTGAACTCCAACCTCTCCTTGTCACCCTGTCCCACCCTGGGAAGGTTGTCACCCATCGGGGGAAACAATGTGGGGGAGCTGAATGAGGCCACCAAGGTTATCTCAGCCTTCAGCTCACAGCCTCCAGCACAGGCTGCAAAGCTCACCCCAAGGCCCAGGGTGCCTCTGGGACAGGACACTGAGCCCTGGGGAAGGCTGCAGCCCTGCAGAGAAGGGGCTGCGCTGCTTTCACGGCTCAGCAGTCGGAGCCACCAGGTTTGGTTTGATGCAGAGCGAGACTCTGGGGTGTGAACTGCAAGGTAGCAGTGATAGCACTGAGAGACAGCAGCCCTAATTATATCCTCGCTTGTCCTGGCTGCTGAGTGCCTGCACAAAATACCTCCAGTCAGGCACCTCCATGCAGGTTGGCTGGGTCAGGTGTGAGCAAGGAGAAAGGAAGAGGAAGAAACAAAATGATTTCCAGATTCATTCTGAGCTGTCCCAGGGCGGAGGATTTTTTGGCTCAGCTCAACTTGCTTTGCCCAGAGCTCTGTTGTCTCACATCCCCAAGCTTGCTGAAAGCTGGGGAGTGGGACCTGTGCTTCCTGTTTGGAGACAGGCACCAGTTCTGAGATAGGGTTCTGCAGTGTAGGAGAGCAAAGCCCTGGTGTGGAACGGCTGATGATGGCAAGGGGGAGTGAAGCCCATAGCCTCATTTCATCCTCACACTTCTCACTGGTTCACTCTGCCTTCAATTGCTCAAATTGTACCATGCGAGGCTGGCAATGTCCTGGCTGATTGCCTGTGCCTGGGTGAATAGGAGAAAAGGAACAGTGCTGCCAGCAAGGATAACCCAGGCAAATCCAGGGTATTTGGGAGGTGATTGGAGATTGTTCAGCAAAGAGAAGGGAGAGGGGAGAGTGAGGGATCATTCCAAACCCAAGATTGCCCATGGCATCACTGCCTGAGGGGCTTAGCCAGGGACTGCATCTGTGCTGGGATTGTGCCCAATTGTGCCCTGATGCAGAACTTATCCCAAAATCTGTAACTCTTTAGCAAAAAAAAAAAAAAAAGAAAAAAAAAAAGAAAAAAAAAGCTGCTCTGTCCCCCCAGGTTTCTTGTGCCAACACCTCCTGTGAGAGCCATTGATTCCTTTCCTCAGATCCTAATTTAGGGCCGTTGCCTCTTTCAGATCACCAGAAGCTGGAACGAGAAGCCCGGATCTGCCGTCTCCTGAAGCACCCCAACATTGGTAAGTGCACCCTGCACCCCATTGCTGCTGCTCCATAGCTGGCCCTGCTGCCCACCTCCCTCCCATGCCCCAGCCAGGGCTAGGGCGTCTCCATCCACAACCCAGCCCTGTCTGCAGCAGCACAGACTGTTTGTCCCAGAGGCTGAGAAGGGCTCGGTGTCGTCCTGCCCCGTTGATCTGCAGAGCCATCCCTCCTCTTCCTCACGGGAAACACCATCTTCAAATGGGGCCATGGGGAAAAAGGCCTCCACTGGGCACAGGGGGACTGCAGTAGGTCCGGACTAACCCACTTGGCCATAGCTCCCTCGGGGAGAAGCGGAGCCCCAGGAGGCTGCAAGAGGCTATTTTTACTGCTCTCCCCCCGCTCGGGTGCCGTATTGCTCTGCATGCTCCAAAAAGCGGCTGCAGCTCGGAGCAGCAGCAGCGGCAGCGCGGGGCGTGTAGGAGGAGCGATGGCGGGGGGAAGCGAAGACTTTCCCACCGACCGTCCATCTGAAAGTAGCCTCCTTCGGAAAAGCTGTTTCAGGAAAACTCCTGAGCCCCTGCAAAAGACAAAAATAGGCCAGAAGGAGAGAAAGAGAGGGGAGGGGACAAAACTGCAGTAAAAAAAAAAATAAAAAAAAAAATCCCAAACTCCATTCTGAAAGTGATGCTGATGCAGGCTCTTGATCCCTGTGGATGGTCTGGGTGAACCCCCTCTTCTCTCTGCTGCACCCCAGGATGTACCAACCCCAGTGAGATCTTGCAGCTTTAGGGAAAGCATTTGGTGGTTTCTGCAGCCCTCTCAACCCACAGTCGGGAGGGTTCCTCTGTGGCTGAGCTGCTCCCTAGCCCCCTCACTGCTCCGCTGACCTGGATCCATCCTTCCCCAGGAGCTGCTGCAGCAGATTCAGGGAGCTAGAACCAGGGCCACTGGGACAAGCCATGTGGCTCCTGTCCCATAAATATTTCAGTTCCAAAAAAGACTGTCAGCTTCCATCTGTCTCGGGCACACGGCTGCGTGGCAGGTCTCCGGGGTGCCGGACCCTGCAGCATTCCCCAGCCTCTGCTCCAGCAGGACCAGGAGCTGTCCTGCAGGGGTCCCTCCGGGGCCTCCAGCCTCCTCTTTGCACCAAAATACATGCGGGGATTGCCGAGACTTGAAGGAACACACTGCAAGGTGTGTGAGTAGGAAGAAATACTAAACCCGGAGGAACTCCCCGTGTGAGACCTGCAGGATGGCACCTGCAGGTTCCCCAGGTTCCCGGGCTCCCCAGGTTCCCAGCTTGGCCACAGCTCTTTCCCACCACTGTCTTCCACCCTTCCCTCATCATCACCTTCCCATGGGGCTGGCAAGGTCTCTGAGAACCAAAACACCTCAGCTGTCCCTGTCCTTGTCCCCCATCCCTACACTACCCCTCGCTGTTTGGCTGTGACCTGGCAGCTTCAGAGCTGCAAAGGCTGGAAGGGGTTAACAGCATGAGATGCTAACAAGCCCGATCTGCTGCTATTTATACCCAGGAGGCTCTTCTCCACCCCCCACCCCACACCCTCTTTCCTTTCACCCCCCTCTGCTGCTCCTGCTGCCTGGAAACTTGGGCTTGCAGCTTCCCTTCCGTGCAGCACAGGCAGCTCCGTACCCACACAGGAGCTGGAGCGAGCGGTGCCACTGCAGAGCTGCCTGGCCTGAGGAAGAGGAGGTGCTGCTGCTGGGTGAGGCAAAACAGCCCTGTCCAGCCCTCCCTGGGGAGAAGCACCCCAGCTGCCAAGGGGCTTTGCTGTCCTCTAGCTCCCTGCAGGGAGGGGGCTCCTTCCATCTCCCATGAGATGCCATGCTGCAATTCCTGGAGGAACCAACCTCTGCTCTGCACCGTGCCTGCAGATGGAGAGCCTCACATGGAAAGCTGTGCACGGGCAGTCAAAGGAAGGCCCAGGTCCCCAGGACCCCACAGCACACCTACAGCACTGGGTGATATACTAGGGAGAGCTGTTTCTATTCAGGGAAATCTTGCTTTATTGGGAAAACTTTGGCTGCACCCAGCCCTGGAGTTTGAACTCCAGGTACTTGTCCTCTGACTCTCATTCCTGAAGCTGTGTCCTGCTCCTGCCTTGGCTCTCAGCTCTGAGCTGGAGTGGTTTGGCCAGTGTGGCTCTCTCTGGCTATGGTCAGTAACAGATACTTGTAGGATCAGGCTATATTTAGAGCAGCTGCTCCCTCTTATACCTTCTCGGCTCCTGGCAGCCACAGGCTTTGGGACTTCCCCAAGCAGAGAATGTATCCAGACCATATGCTTATGGTTATGCTGGCCCTGTCCACACCAAACTCACCTAATCCCTCTGAGAATACTTTGGCTTCTGTGGGATCCCAGGCATGATACCCCCAAATCCCTCCCAGGCGAGATGAAACGGGAGGAAATGTGTTTCTTCCAGCAGGGGAAGGCAGAAAAGCTGGGGCTGTATGTTGGAGGAAAACGGAGCAGACACAGATGTTAGAGCACAGGGGATGTCTGCAGAGGCCAGCAGTCAGGAGGGATAACTGGGAATGAGATGAGCAAGTTGTGTCAGTAGCCAAGACCACAAGACAGACAGAAAAGATGCTGCCCAGCCCATCAGCCCTCGTTTGCTCTGTGCCCTGGCCAGGTGAGGTGACACTGCTGGCAGCATGCTCTTGGCAGCCTCTGGATTTGCCCACGGAGCTTGGAAACAGGAAAAGGACCAGCAAAGTGGTGTCTGCTGGCCTGGCAGATAAGAGTGACACGGTGCAGTGTCTGCGCTCAGTGCTGGGGTTGTTATCTCCCCTGGCTCACACTGAGTCTGGAGGATGTTTCCATATAGGGCTCAGCTGATTTAGATGCAGTAAAAGGGGCTAGGAGTAAAAACTCCCACAAAATCTCTCACCTGAATGTTTCTTTTTTCCTCCTTGATTCCAAACATTCTCAGATATGTTGAAAGTTGTATCAGGCTGAAACCAGGTGAGAGAAAGGGAGCATTGAATATTCATAGCCTCAAGGGAATCAAACAAAATATGAGGTGGGGACAGAGGATGCTGGACAAATCTCTGTTTATTCACCCTACCTGTTTCTGTGCCAGTCCCCTTGCTGCACACCTGCCTGCTAAGTGTGAGCAGGGATCTGAGCCTGAATAACCAGCATGCAGCAGGGTGACAGGTTTGTACCTGGCTGTACCTGGCAAGGGGTGTGCCCAAGGGGAGAGGGTGCCAGGAGATGGGGAAATTCATGCCCTGGAGATTCCCAAGGAGAAAAGGAAGGTCATGAGCAGAAAATAAAAAAGCCCTGTGGGTGCCAGAGTTTTCAGCTCAGCTCCCTGCTGAGCTCTCCCTCTGCTCGGGCACCTCTCCTGACGGGACTGGGGACACCCATGCCTGCAGCCTTCCCAGTCCCAAGATAGCCCAGCAGCTGCCTGGAACCCTGGCCAGGTGCAGCCCTGGGGCAGTCCCCAGTTTGGATGTGATTTTTGAGCCTTGCACAACTGCCCCAGGCTGGGGCCATGGCTGGGGTCCCCTGGTGAGCAGGGACCCCCACCCAGCCAGTGGCAATAGCAAGAGGAATAGCCCTGCTGTGCCCTTCCCCAGCTCCTGCTTGTGCCTGAAGGGAAGCAAAGGCATTCCCAGGGAGTGGGGTGGGAGCCAAGTGTACCCCATAACCCTTCTGTCTCTGCTGCAGTGAGGCTCCACGACAGCATCTCTGAAGAGGGCCACCACTACCTGATATTTGACCTGTGAGTAATGCATCCCCTAACCCACAGCAGCTCCGTGCTGCCCCGGGATGAGGTGACCTCCACCTCTCCTGAACCCTTCCCACAGGCTGGGTTTGAACCAAACTCGGGTCCCCCAAGCCGGGCAGAGGGCAGGTCCCTGTGCTGCACCCCCGGTTCTTCCCCCAAGCATGGTGCAGTGCCATTTTTGGGGGGCTTGCCAGGGCTGGGTGTGCTGTCGGTCAGTCCAGCCCCTGTTCTCTCGCAGGGTCACCGGTGGGGAGCTGTTTGAGGACATTGTGGCCAGGGAGTACTACAGCGAAGCGGATGCCAGGTGAGCCAGGCTGTGGAGGGACAGGAGGTGTCCCCTTCTCCCACAAGCTGCTCCCTCCCAGGGTCCCACATCACTGGCTTTCTGCAGCACCAGCTCATTCTCTACTGGGAGGTGTTTTACAGCCACTCTGCAACACATACTCATAGACTGGAACTGTGGTGCAAAAAAACCAACAAAACCCACCCAAAATGCTCTTTTTAACTCACTCCACTCATGTGCCAAGAAGTGCACGTGCTGCCATAGCACTGGTCTCCACTTTGACTCCGATGGCTCCCAGCCATGGCCCACAGCATCCTCATCCCCAGGACACTGGGATAGCCAACATCTGACCTCACTGTAAATGAACTGGGTGTTGGGGGCTCCCTGGTCTGGGGGCATCAGGATTGCCTGGTCTGGGGGCACCAGGGCTCCCCAGGCTGGCAGGGAGGAATCCCAACACCAGGCTGGTGTCCAGCCAGGTGGATGATAGCAGACACCCTGTGGCTGTCACTCCTTCCCCCTGGAGCTGCATTCCAGCCGTCTGCAAGTGTTTCTCTGGCATTTGCCACTTGAAAGCACTGAAGAGGAGCAGTCAAGACAGGCTGTGCTGGAGCTCTGCTCCCTCCCACACTCCCACTGGCACTTTCCAGGTACCTTCTGCAGAGCCATTTCTGCCACCCCTTTGGTCCCTGCAGCTCATCCAGGGGACAGTATTAGTCTCACACTTTTGAGGGGACATGATCTGGCCCTCTCCAGTCTCCAGATATCACTGTGCCTCTTGGCTTTGCCCCCAGGCTAAGCATAGCCTGTATGTATGTCCAAGGGGGTGGTAAACTCTACACTACCTCTCTGCACAGAAATATCCTTTATTTCTAGGCAGAAAACAATCTCGTTTAATGGGCTGCCTGCACTGAATCCTCTTACAGCCCATCCACTTATTAGTGTCATACAAATAAAATAAGATACATGTAAATAAAGACCTTCTGCCTTGCACATAAGCTGTTTTGGAGCAGAAGTGATCAGTGCCTCTGTCTTTTTCCCTTCCTGTCTCACGCACACAGCAGAGCTGGAACGTAATGAACTAGATATAAAGCAAGCAGACACAGCAGAGCCACCTGCATTAGAGGAAAGCAGGGAAATGGGGCTGGAGCAAAGGTTGCACAGAGCACATCTGCTCTGCCTGGGTTTGGAGACCAAATCTTTGCTGGTTTTGTGGTTCAGCTGTTGGTCTCCAGCTCCCCGCCTCCAGTGCTGCTCCTATGGGGTCCCCACAGGCTCAGCTGTGTCCCCTAAGCTCCTGCTCACCATTATTTGGTGCCCAATAGCTCTGTTAGGTTCTTACTGGGTTAGAACTGCTCCCCACAGGTGTGTGGGTGTCAGTGGAGGGGGATGCTGAGCTGGGCTGCAGGGCTGCTCTGATGGGCAGCGTGATGGGGTGAGGAGCAGAGGGGTGAAATGCAGCAGAATAGAAGTGTCTGACAAAACTCTGCCTCACCGGGCACTTGTGTGAGCTTTCTCCTGTCTCCCACAGCCACTGCATCCAGCAGATCCTGGAGGCCGTCCTGCACTGCCACCAGATGGGGGTGGTTCACCGGGATCTGAAGGTAGGAGCTGCAGGGAGAGTGCCTGTGGGAGGACAGGGGACCCCATCTGTGGTGCAAAGCACTGTGGAACAATGCCCAGAGCCCTTCAGGGCTGCTGAAACAGCAGGAGGAACAGCAGGGCTGCGGGAAACCCACAGAGCAAAGACCACTCCGGAGTGAAATGACACAAGGGAGATGGGGTAGGGAGGTCCTTGCAGTCTGTGATCCCCTAAGGATCCAGGGACACCAGGACAAAGCAGTTAGGGAGCACATCCAGACCTTCCTCTGTGCTGTGCTGGGAAGCTCCCCCTGCCAACAGCAGAGCCCCTGAGGGGTTTTCACTCCTCTCCACCCCCCATCTCCTTCTGCAGCCCGAGAACCTGCTGTTGGCATCCAAGCTGAAGGGTGCTGCCGTCAAGCTGGCTGATTTTGGCCTCGCCATCGAGGTGGAGGGCGACCAGCAAGCGTGGTTTGGTGAGTAGGACTGGCCTGAGGTGGGGTCTCCTCCAACCCCCCCCTTGGCACGGTAGTTCAGGGGGGCTCCAGAACCCCGAGCCCAGCGTTACGGGAGAGCTCCAGCAGCATCAGCCCAGGAAGCACTGTGGATGAGCAGGAGCAAACAGCTCCACAGGGACTCTGTGAGTCACCGAAGTGTCCTGGTGAGATGGACAAGCCGGCAACAGGGGCAGACCAGTGGGGGGAAAGCTTCTTCCAAGTGCTGGAAGTGCACGGCAGAGCACTCCAGCCTTGGCACCATCTGGGGTTTGGCAGTGGCAGAAAAACACAGTTTGCTCTGCCCTCGGGAGTCACAGAGGTTTCTGGAAGGAGGGTGTCTGTCCCAGGGGGTGGGGATGTGCCAGCACTCTGGGCTCTGGCTGTGCCTGGCCGGGGAGCAGTCCCTGCTGGTGAGCTGGGGAGACGGGGCTGCCTGGCGGCGGGCGTGACGGGCTGTCTGTCCCAGGTTTCGCCGGCACCCCGGGATACCTGTCCCCCGAGGTGCTCCGGAAGGACCCTTATGGCAAAGCCGTGGATCTGTGGGCTTGCGGTAAGTCCGACCGGGGCGGGAGTGCCGGGAGCGGGCCGGGCCGGGCTGGGCTGGGCAGGATGAGGCGGGTGTTCATCCAGCGTGCCCCAAGCTGCAGTTTCCAGTCACACCTCAGGGAAGTCAGAGTGGAGGGTTTACCCAGGAGGTGGCACATCACCCTGGGCAACACATGCTCTCCCAATCCAGTGGCACCCTTCTCTGAAGGATCACCCCCTTTGGGCACATAACTGGGAGTTATGTACCCAAAGCTCCCACTCAGGCGAGATACTGCCTCTTTTCCCTGTGGTGCTGGTGGAGTCAGGCAATGCCTCCCTGCACTTGCAGCCATAGGGGAGCCTTTTTCCATCCACGATGGGGAGGAGGCATCACCCACCCCTGCAGGGCACCCACTTTGGGCTCTGCATGGTGGCTGCCAGAGCCTTGAACCTCCCCAGGTGCTGAACTGGACCCACCAACAAGCCTTTTGCTCTTTAAACAGCGAGCAAATCTTCACGATTCCCTAATTTCTGTTTCTCTGCTTGAGCTTGATCAGTACCCAGGCTGTGTGTGCTCCCGCCTCCAGCAATTAGTTATTTCCCACTGATCCTGTCTCCTCTCCTGGGCAGGTGTCATCCTCTACATCCTGCTGGTTGGGTACCCACCCTTTTGGGATGAAGACCAACACCGACTCTACCAGCAGATCAAGGCTGGGGCTTACGATGTGAGTGGGTTCGTCTTGCTGCCCCTTTCACAGTCTCCTCTCTCTCCTGCCGCCCCTGCCTCAGAGCCTGCTGCTCTAGAAGAGCAACCAAGACAAATTCTGACCAATGGGAACAAGAACTTTCCTCTGCCCCCATCGCAGAGTGTTGGTCTCGTTGCCATGCCCAGGTGCACTCATTGGCACATTTCAGGGCCCCTTTGTGGGAGAGACAGGTCTTGTCCTGAGCCTTCCAACTTCCTTCTTCCACTCCTGCTCTTCATTTTTCCGCCTGGCAGCTCTTTCCAGTGGCCACCATTTCTCCAACCCGTCCCAAGTTGCAGGAGAAGCAACCCAAGTGCAGAGGGGCTCTCTGCCACCTCTCACCCTCGTCCCTTTGCTTTGGCAGTTCCCCTCCCCTGAATGGGACACGGTCACTCCTGAAGCAAAAGATCTCATCAACAAGATGTTGACCATAAACCCATCCAAGCGCATCACGGCAGCAGAGGCTCTGAAGCACCCCTGGATATCGGTGAGCTGGGGCTGAAGGTAGAGAGATGTGGGGATTCACAAGTGGGAAACATCTCATTAAGGATCACTTGTTACCAAACATGCTGCCAGCTCTCTTCTCCATCCTGGGAAGATGGTTTCCTGGCAGGGTTCCTCTCAATGCTCTCACAGCAGCATTTTCCCTGAGGTTTTACAGCAGAAAAAAGCTTCTGAATGCAAACAGCATGTTCCTGGGGGACCTGGTGATGGGAGGGACACACAGGCTCCCTGCCCTGGTAGGAACAGACTAATTTCTCAGTGTCACGCTGTGCTGGGGGGTCTTTCTTCAGAGGCAGTGGGAGTAGGCTCATGTTTATCCATCCATCGACTCCAGCAGCAATCCCCCCACCTGAAACTACATCCCGCTGTTTCAGCTGCTGGTTCTCACTCTGAATCTGATCCTAAAGGCAGGAGGAATCTGTGGGCTTAACCACACAGGTGCAAACCCTGAGCACATTGCTAAGTGTGGCTGGTCAGTCAAGGGGTTAACTCAGGGGACAGCCAGTTCTCCACACACCCCCACCACCAGAGCAGATCCTGCTGACTCCAAAGCTTCGATCTCCCACTGCCCATTAAACTTTTATCTGCTGCTGCTGCTGCTGCAGGCAGCTCTGGCCTGTGCCTCGGCCATGGGAGATCATACACGTGTGTGAGCATGTGAGAGCCAGGCTGGGGGGCCCCTTCCCCCCAGAACTGCTCTGAGCCAGGTCTCTCTGCCCCCAGCACCGTGCCACCGTGGCGTCATGCATGCACAGGCAGGAGACGGTGGACTGTCTGAAGAAGTTCAATGCCCGGAGGAAGCTGAAGGTAACTCTGTCCAAGCTGGCTGCTAAATGCACGATCAGATCATTGGTGGCTTGTTCCCTGGGTGGGAAATGACAGGGTGGTGTTTGTGGCAGTGGTGTGGGGCTGATGGGCATTTGGGGACCCCGTTGTGAAGAAGGGGAAAGAGGACTAAGTGGGGTGACAGCTTCATGTGTCTGGGGCTCCCAGCTGCTCAAAGAAAGCCACAGTGAAGGAAAGCACTGAGTCACACTGGACACTGGGTGAGGACTTTTCCACTGGAGCCAGTGTCCAGATAGCTTCTTTTTGGGGCTGGACACAGGCCTGAGAGGCTTGAGACCCTTTGCCTGATGGCCAAGACACTTTGCAGCCAAGAATAAAGTGATCCACAGACAGACAAAAAGCTCACCCACCCCAGCAGCCCCACAGCCTTTCCCTTCTCAGATGCTGCCATGCACCACAGCCTGGACCCCTCTAAAATCACCATCCCCAGCTTGAGCACCTGCCTGAGGCACCCATCTCCCAGGTGCTGCTCAGCCTCAGCTGGCAGCAGGGCGCTGGGCATGGGCTCTGGAAATCACAATGCTGCCTGCAGAGCGGGGTGAGGCTGGTCTGTGCCACAGCCTGAGCCATCAGCGCTCCAGGCCTGAACGCAGCGTGACACAGAGCAGTACAGCTGCAGACTACTTACAAGATTATCAAGCAAAGAAACTGGCTATAAACTATTATTACTTTTCAGCTAGACAAGCAATCAAATTAGTTCAGGCATGCGCTTCAAAATAGTAATCCATTACTGTAAGCAATTAGTCCAAAGTAATCTCATTATACACTTAGCAACTAGTTAGTACACTCAGCTGGAAGAGGGGAAGGATTTTTACAAATGTTGTTTTGTGGTGGTGATCTTTGCGTGGCTCCCATGAGCAATCCCTGCCCTGCTGCTCTGAGCTGGCACAGCTTTAATCACAATTAAATCCGGTTCCACTCCCAGTGGGTCCCCTTGTTGCCAGCTGCTGGCCCCAGTCAGTGGGGTTGTGCTTCATCTAGGACAGGGTAGTATGAGAATGAAAAGTGCCCTGCAGATATTTAATATCCCTTTAATCTCGGAGGGAAGGCAGTTTTAGAGAATGCAACCCAATGCCAGCCGTGGTGCTGGGGTATGGAGTCAGGTATTGAGAGCTGCTTTTGATGGCAGGAGGGGAGTATCAGTCCGTGGGCCAGTTTCCTTCCTTCCAGTGGCTGGGGGACAGGTGCTGAGCAGGGCTTTCCTCCCCCAGGGATGGGGGCAGCAGCAGGGTGCAGGGGCCTGGGGTCCAGCACACCCTTTCCTTCTTCCTTCCTTGTCTTTCAGGGAGCCATCCTCACCACCATGCTGGCCACCAGGAACTTCTCCGGTAGGTGTTGTCTCTGGGACTCATCTCCTTGTCTTACAGGATACCCAGGGCAAACCTGTAGGGTCCCTGGACAGCTGGCTTTGCCTCGTGTCACAGAGAAGCTGAGGTTGCAGCCTTGTGCCTCTGGGGATGTGTGGCTTTGGGTGCTCCTCCAGGAGAGGTTACCTGGCACCTCCAGGCTGGCTGCTGGCTTGGGAGGCAAGAAAAAAAGTGTGTGATTGAGGCTCAGTGATCCACAGTGCTTTAGGGTTTTGGGGTTTGTATGCACCCAATCATCTGGCTTGTTCAGGGATGGGGATGTGGGTGCTGGGGGCAGCCAGAGCTCAGCTGGTTTTGTGTCCTCCTGGAGATATCTGTGGCTCAGGGAGATCATCCTCTGCATCGGGAGTAGGGAAAGGCCCCTGGCGCCACTGCAGGCAGATGGCAGCAGGATCTCGCAGGTCTCTCCCCAGGCAGGTGGATGCTAATCCCGCAGGATTCCCCACTCTCTTCCTGCCTCCCTACATCCCGAGGGCTGCCATGGTGACAGGACCGAGCATGGCAGCCCAGCCTGTGCACTGGAGAGGTCTCCGTGCAGCCAGAAGCCCTCTGCTCCAGTGCCCTCCCTGAGAGCTGTTCCCTCTGGGGACACCTCACTGCATATGGGATTTCACAGGCGATTCCCAGGCGTGGAACCAAATGGAGCCGTGTGACTGCAGGGCTCATCCACCCGCTGTCACCTCCTGCCCTCGCCAGTGCTGGGGATGGCCCTGCAGTGGTGCTACAGGGCTGGGACACACCAGCCAAGCCCTGCACGCTGCTGAGCTGGCTGGTGGCAGCTGCTCGGGGTTAGTTGGGTGTTTCAGGGGTTTGGGGTGTTTCACGTGTTTTGGGTGTTTCACGTGTTTTGGGTGTTTTGCTGAGGCTCCCCGAGTGTCAGGTGTAGGAGGTGGGCAGGGGTGCCAGGGCAGAGGGCTGTGGCCAGGGCTGGTATCTGCATTTGTCGTGGGGGGATCGTGCTGACACATTTAGCACTTGTGGCGGGCGCTGGAGGAGTCCAGCAGCTGGGGGGATCCGATGTCAGCCCCACGCCGGGAGAGGCGGACAGGAAGCATCGAAAGGAAGGAAGTTCAAAGCATCTCTCCTAGTGCTGCCCGTCCCACGCACGGCCCAAGGGCTCAGCAGTCTCCCCTGGCCGGCGACAGGCACTGGGCTCCAGCGGTCCCGCCCTGCGCTGGGGGTCCAGGGCAGTGGGGTGCGCAGCCGGCGGGGCTGGGGCAGTGTCGGCAGCGGTGGGTGGGCACAGGGCAAGGCGCCTGCTTTTCATCCTTGTCAAAATGCGGGCTTGCAGCTGTCGGGCCGGCGGGCCGGCAGCACATGATCCCGACAGCATGGGGCTAAAATTAGAGGGCGGCAGGCGGGCAGCCCATTCCTCCACACTGCAGCACGCCGGGTCAACAGCACCGCCCGGCCAGAGCCCGCCTCTGCCGGGCAGCCCTGCCAGCCCCCTCCAGCCGCCCCAGGGACTTGGCGTGACGTTAGGGCTCGGGTCATGCCCCCGGCCAAGAGCCACTGCGCTAGGACAGGACAGTGCTGGCAAGGTCGCCCCTGAACTCCCACGGGCTGCAGCGGTGATTGCTGGAGAGAAGCCGAACCCCACCAGCCGGGCCGGGGGCTCCTGCCGCTCTGGCACCCGGCACCATGCTGCTGATCCTCGCCCTCCTGGTCTTGGTGCCCTGCCTGGCTCTGCTAATCTCCTTCCTCCTCTCTCCAGGAGGCAAAAGTGGTGGCAACAAGAAGAATGACGGCGTGAAGGTAAGCTCAGCCCGGTGCCCTGTGCTGCGGGGCGGTGCTGGGGGTCTCTGTGCCGTGCCGGCGGTGAGCGTCTCCGTGCCCTGCTGGCCGGGGGCTCTCCGCGCTGTGCCCGTGGTCTCCGCGCCGCGCCGGCAGTCCCTGCTACACCCCGCGCTTTAAAGGGCAGCTCTTGGCTCGGCTGTCCCGGTGTGTCCCCGTGCCACCGGCTGGGCTCCTGCCAGGACAGGCAGTGCGCAGGAGGCTTTGCAGGGGAGCGGGCTGGTGCTGGAGGGTGCGCTGCGGGAGCTCGCTGCTCTTTCAGTGCCGGCAATATGCGCTTGTCCCTCGCTGCCCCCAGGGAGGGGGAGAGGCAGAGGCTGGACCAGGACAGGGGACAGGAGGAGGCAGCTTTGCAGCCCAGGACCATGGCTCCAACAGCAGCTGTCTAGCGGGATGGGTGGCCTCATCTCCTGCTCGCTCAGCGTGGGGGTCCTGCTGCAGCTGGTGAGGCTGGTCCCAATTCCTGTCCCATCCTGTACCAAGGGCTGGTGTGCTGCTGGGTGACCCGTGGGTGCTTTTAATAGTGCTGCTTGTCCCCTGTGCCCAGTCCAGACAGCAAAGAAACATGGTGGTGTTTCGACAGAGTAAATGGGTTGGTGATGCTCTAAAAACAAGCTGGTGCTTGGTGGATCTTGTTTCTTGGGCTGCAGTGCCTGCAGGTTCATCAGCCCCTCTGAGGTGGGGCCGCAGCTCTGCTCCTGGACAAGGTGGCCCCAGGAGGCAGCAGAATTCTGCTGTTTCTGGTGACATGGAGATGTGGTGGATAGCAGTGGTTATTGAGCTCTGTTAAACTCCTCCTGCAGGAAGGAATGGTCCGTGCGAAAGTCCTTCTCTCCTTACCTGTTCCCTTCATAAATACAATGGATCACTCAGCAGGGGAGAGCTGGCGTGGTGACATCCTCCATCGTGGTGACATGCTCCATCATCAGGCAGAGCTTTGGGAGCCCGACTGCAGTGTGGCCACTCTTCCTCCTCCATAGGGGCCCTTTACTGGGAGAACCTACAGAACCTTTTCCCACCCTTTCACAGGGACCCAGCTGTTGGGCTGTGACAGGTGCAGGGTTTTGGAGGAGCAGAGCCCTCAGCCAGCTTCTTCCTTCTTCAATATGAATGGTTGGTGAAGCTGACAGTCCAGACATGTGTTTCTCTCACTCTTCCCAGACCCAGCAGCTGGGACAGGAGAAGCCTGCAGGGACTGAGACCTTGCACAACCCTCCAAACCTGTGCTCAGCTCCACGAGAGGCCATTCTGGCCATGCAGTGTTATTCTGCAGCATGAGGCTGATGGCCTGGATGGCTCTGAGAGGACATTGCTTTGGGCTGTCAGGATATCATGAGACTCCCAGGACAGAATTAATAGGGCTGGGCTGGCAGATCCCATGGTAGTCACAACACCCCATGTGCCAGCCACTGCTGGCCTGTCCTCTGCTGCTCTGAGGTTCCAGATGCTTCTGAGAGTCACCTAAGATGTGACACACAGGTAGAGTTGACTTGCCACAAGCTCCTTGCTGGAGCACAGGTGAGACCAAACAGAAGATGCATTTTTAACCTGTTAAAGGAGGGATTGCTGGATGAAGATGCTTCATCAGGCACAGTCCTGAATCTAATTTTCCAGCAAAAAAGGGACAGTTTTGAATTTTTGTGTTGTGGTAGACAACCATTTGCCAGCCCAGCTTGCTAATGATGCTCCCTGTTGGACTTCAAAGGAGCTTTGAGGGCAGACATTATCCTGGGAAAAGAGGCACTTCCTATTGTAGCAAAATAGCTTGTTTGGGTGAACAGCCTTCTAGCTTCTCACTGAAACTCAGTGAGGAGAGTCTGGTTTCAGAGCAGGATCAGAGAGGCTGGTTTGCATCCCCAGCCCTCAGCCCTCGCTGGCGAGAAGGGAGCAGATCATGAGGCTTCTTTCCAAGTGCCACCTACCCACCAGCACTCATCTGAAGAGTGTGGACAAACTCTGAGAATGAATTTGCCTTTTTATTGCCCCCTTTTCAACAAGTAAAGGGGAGACAGCTTGGCTAGATGGCCCGGAAGGTGCAAGAGGAGAAGACAAGGTAGAGACAAGCACTCTCCCAATAGCTTCCTTGCATTGTCCACCTTCAGCATAACCATCCCCACCTCTCATTTCCATGCTCAGCCTGGGGGAACCTGCAGCATAACTCATGCAGGGGGGCATGGGGAGGCTGGGTATTGTGGGTGAAACTCTAATGGCCCACTGGGCAACCAGCAGATGTCACGACACTGCTGAGCAGTGTTAAATTCTTTGACTGGCTGGAAAAGCAAGGTAGGAACCTGGAAGCCTGCCTTGAGTGGTTGGCACAGTGGGAAGGGAATGGTCCTGCCTGCTCAGAGCAGGGCCACGTGGTGTGGGTCACTGTCAGGAGAGTGGTGTCCCCTCTTGGAGTAACGTGCTGGACTGGCCATCCCCACAAGAGCAGGCAGATCCCAGGCAGCCACTCCTGCCTTTCCTGCCCAAAGCTGTTCTGGTGGGCAGCAGGCAGCTGGAACTGCCCTCTGGCCTGTCTGCACAGCCCTCCAACACCAGCACGGTGCCAGCCCAGGCTCAGAGGGCTCAAAACTCACCCTCCTGAGGAAGTTCCTCACCTACTAAAAGCATTCCTGGGACCAGAAATCCCCCTCGAGCCCTGCTCTGGGATCCACGGGAGGTCCTCTGGTGCCAGCAGCTATGATACTTTCACTGCCCTGTGTAGTGTCACATCTTGTCCCATTGTAAACCAATGGAATCACAGCCCCATGTCCCATCCTGTCCCGTCCTAGACTGATGAGCTCACTGCCCCGTGTTGCATCCTGTTACTGTATGTCCAGACTCGACATAGCGGTCACTGCTTTGTGTTGCATTCTGTTGCGTCTGAAATTTCTGCAGTTTGCTGCCCTGTCTCATGTCCTTGGGTAGCAGAAGCTGTCAGTCCTTCCTGCAAAAGCCCAGCTCCAGTGTCTCCCTTTCTCCATGATGTTCCTGACAAAATACCACAGCTCACTCTGCCCTTTAGGACATCATTTTTTCGGTGAAGGAAGGGCAAGAGTTAACAGATGGCCCAGTGCCCAGGGACTTTGGACAAGGGCATGGAGTGATAGAACAAGGGGAATGGCTTCACACAGATAAAGGGCAGGTTTAGATTGGATATAAGGAAGAAATTATTTATTGTGAGAGTGTTGAGGTACTGGAACAAATTGCTCAGAGAAGCTGTGGGTGCCCCATCGCTGGAAGTGTTCAAGACCAGGTTAGATGGGGCTCTGAGCAACCTGGTCTAGGAACTGGAGAGATCTTTAAGGTCCCTTCCAATCCAAACCATTCTATGATTCCATGATTCTATGACCTAGCGAGGAAGGGGAGAGCAGTAGTAGTAGAGGGGGAAACTCACTGAGGGTGCTGGTGGGAGTCAGGATGTGAAAGGAGCAATGAGGGAGAATGGATATCATCAGTTTTTGTGCTGTAGCCCACCCACGCACCCTAATGGGTTGCTCTATGGACTTTTCCAAGAGATTTGCACAGTGTGTGCCACTTTTCCCTCTGCAGGGCAGGCACAGCTGGTGCCTTGTTAAATATGCTGGTACAGCACTTTGTCATTTGGCACTGCAGATTCTGATTTCTGCACGTTGGTATTCCCTGACGCACACTGGGATTCATTCCCTGGGAGCCAGAGGTGCAGAAGGGGTATGAGGTCAGCAGGCATGTCCCCCTGTCTCCTGGCTAAATTAAAGATGGAGATGGGGAGCAGAGCCCAGAAAGGAAGGAAAGTCCAGAAGTAGTTTGGGATTGCAAGCAGAAGAGTGGATATGGGGTCATCCAAATCAAAAACCTTAAAGCCTAGTGGTAGTGGTCAAGGATGGAGATAAATGTGCAGGTCTTCTCTTTGGAGTCCTGATTTAAAGCACTGGAGCTGTCCTCAGGACTGCTTTCCACACTGTGAGCGTGCCTTGAGGCCTTAATGCCTTTCTGGCCTTAAACCAGCCAGTTTAGGACTGGTCTAGTTTCAAAGCTAAAGGAGTGTCTCCACAGCAGTCAGTGCCATCAGCAGATGCACCCAGAGCAGATCCAGAGAAGTCAGTAGAGCACTCACACTGGGCACAGGGCTGTGGTGAAGCTGCCTTAGCTTTTCAGTACCCCGCTTCTGTTCCTGTGAACTTGCTGGCCTGGTCACAGGCCACCAGAGTGGTCGTTGACTCCTAGGGGATTCCCTTTTGGACTAGCCAGATCCTTGGGATGAGATTGTGGCAGGTCAGGAGAGAAAAGTGCTGGCAGGAATGCGGGGAGGGAGCTGGCAAGTCACCACCAACACTGCAGCCAGTGGCACATCCCTGCAGGAGCAACGAGTCCCTCTGCGCCTTTTGTTTGCCCATGAGGACCAAGAAGGGTGGCTCAGGAGCTGCTGCCTTTCATGTGCTGCTCTCAGCCTTTCTCACTCTGTGTCTCTTCCTGTTCCATCTCTTCTCCTTGTTTTTCCAGAAAAGAAAGTCCAGTTCCAGCGTTCAGTTAATGGTGAGTGTCCTTCGTCTTCCTAAATGCCGATATTGCTGGGCCTCTCCACATGTTCCAGCTTCCCCCGTTTTTGGAAGTTACCTCGGGGTAGGGAAGAAGGGACAGCGGGGTTGGAGGGAACATCCTCAAAGCCGTATCACCCACAAACCCCATTAACAGGGTTGGTGCAGGCACTTGCTGGCCACCAGCTGGTGGGAAGCCAGCCCTGGTTCTTGCTGATGGGTTCTCATGCCGTTTCTCCCAGTTCTCCTGACTCAGGTCTGCAGGCTGCATCGGTCCAAGGAGCCTTGGAGAAACACCTTCCATGCCTCTGCGGGGACTGTATGGTCATGGGACACCTTGCCAACCTACATCGGGGTCTTCTGGGTAATACACAAGCAAGGCTCTGCTGGGAAGAGCTAGCAGAGCCATTGCTCTAGCTCCGCTAGCAGAGTTGCCTTGATGAGGCTCCCGGAGAGAGACGGGGGGTCAGTACCCCTCTCCGCACAAATCTGTGTAGTGCTCAGCTGTTTCTTGAAAGAGCTGTGTCTCAGCCTTCAGTGGTCCATGTGGGTCTTGGAAGCACTGTTTTATTGTACATTTCTCTCCCTACTCTGCGGTCAGTGTGGTCTCTCTCACTCCTGCACAGTCCCCTCTTTCTCATCCCAGCTCCTTCTCGCTGTTAATTTGTACATCTCTCTCTTTATTGTACAGTCAACATGGTGTCTTCCACCCCCGCACAGCCCCTCTCCCTGCCCCTCCGGCAACGCTCCTAGGAACCCACCACATGGCCCCTGGACCTGCCCCCATCTCTGTCCCCACAGGTGTCAGTAGGAAAGGCAGCGCCGTTCCTACGAGACCCTCCACAGCCCACCTCTTGTGCCCTTGGCAACAAGGAGTGGAGGTCAGGGAGGGCTCTGCCAGTGCTGCCCCAGAGCTGTGGTTGAGGACAGGTTGGACCTGCTGGCGTTTTCCTTGGTTTCTGTCTGTTGGCACAGTTGAGCGCTCTGGGGTCAGACTCGGGGGGCTGTCGAACACACGAGCACCATCTGTCATGTGGAGAAGACTCTTCTCACCACCCCGTGTCTCCTTTCTGTTCTTTGCTCAGGAATCGTCGGAGAGCACCAACACCACCATTGAGGACGAAGACACCAAAGGTACCGGTGGGGCGGGGGCAAGTTGTTTAGGAGGGGTGCCCATAGGTCTGGCCACCCCTCACGAGATATTTGCCACAGCAAAACCCACCACCATCAAGCTGTCTCAAGGCCTGTCAGAAGTTGCTTTAACTCCTCACTGCTGGGTTGCTGACATGAGCAGCTGGGGCACTGCTGGTGAGGAGCGAGGTGCTCCCCTGAACAGGGATGTTCCCTGAAGGCAGGTGTGGAAACGGCAGAATTCTGCAGGGATAGCAGCCTGGCTGCTCTTTTAAAATAAGCTTCCCTTTGGGAAAAGCCTCCAGGGGAAATCCCTGTCTGCTGCCTGCCTGCCTGCCAGAGGCAGCTTTCTAAGAATAACCCAGGGAATAATTTACCCGTGTTAATTTGTAAAGTCTCTCGATGAAGTGGTCTCGGCTCCAAGCAAAATGGACTTTGGCCTGACATGAGAGCTAATGGGACAACTTGTCCTCCTGGAGAGGGGCTCCTTGGGCCTGGATGTGGAGGCAGGTGGTGCTCAGGAAGTGATGGGATTCCCTCGCCTTTCTGAACAACTCCTAGGAACACGCTCCCTCTCCTTTCATGAGTCACAATGCAAAGGAAAAAAAATGTCAAGCATGATGCCAATTTGCATTTGAAGCAGAGCTTTGTTCATAAGCCTGGGATTACCTCTGACAGTTCCTCCTGCATCCCTGGGAGCCCCAAAGCTGCTCTTGCAGCCCATCCCTTCCCAGATGAACTGACAGTGCCTGGAGTCTCTGGCAGCAGCTGCACAGTTCTGTGCCCTTTGCAGGGTCCCTTCTTGTATCTCCTGGGGTGACTGCACATGTCACTCACATGTTCTCCTCCCTTTTGAGACTGTTTCCTCTCATTTCAAAAGGAAAGTGAGAGCATCCTTGGTCCAGCTTGCCCTAGCTGGTTTCTGCTGTGAATTCATGGGGTAGAGAGTCCCAGCTTAGCAAGGTTTTTCAGCCAAGATCAACCTGTCCCAACTTTTGGGCTGAGGGTAGCTTCCCACTTGGTGATTTACATTTTGGCTCTTTAGGAAATTACAGGCATTTTCAGTTTTGCCCTGGCTTTGAAAATCTGAAGATGAAGAGCCCTTCTCCACCTCTCTCTCCCCAGTCGCTCTTCTGCTTTTTCCCTGTACATTTTCCAAAGTCTCCCCACATCCTGTGGTCTGTTTTGATGAGACAAAGATCTCTCACCAATATGGTAACACCAGTGCCTACCTCTGGTTTGTTTTATCCTTTTGTTTCCCTTTTCTCTTTAAACCAACAGTACGGAAGCAAGAAATCATTAAAGTCACAGAGCAGCTGATTGAAGCAATAAGCAATGGCGACTTCGAGTCCTACACGTGAGTGTGCCAGTGTGGGTGAGGGCTGGGTGAGGGCTCAGCCTTCCACACCGGGGTCTCTCACTCTTACTGTGCTGCCCAGGAGATTTTACTGCTGCCCAGGGCAGGGTGACCAGGTTGATGTGGTGGGGAAGAGTGGAAACCATCCAAAAGAAGGAGACATCAGTTTCTGAGCCTGATGCTGCTCTTGTGCTCAGCTGATCACAGTTCTCTGGTCTCACTGTCACAGATGAGCCCAATTTTTGGTTTACAGAAGGAGGAATAATTGTAAGCGTGACTTATGGTGAAAGAAGTGTTTGTATCCATGGAATCCATTATATCCAGATTGCCACAGGCTGCTCTGAAGTGTAGATGATTTCTGCTTGCTGAGCTGATGCTGTTCAGAGTACACTTCTTCTGTGTCCAAGGCTGATGTAATTAGTGGTGTCTGAGTGAGTGCAGGTCGTCATCCCTGCCTCAGAGGATCACAGCAGGAATATTTTGACACAGAGCAGATAATATGAGCTTTTTCCCTGATGTCTTCCTTTCTTATAAAGAAGATGACAATGTTTGAGAAGGTTTAATTGCAGAAGGTGACTGATGGAGAAGGCACCCTGCTTTGGTGGGGTCTTGGCTACAGTTAGTGGGCAGGAGGGGAGGTGTGTTGGGCAGAATGCGGGGTTGAGGTCAGATTTTTGCAAGAATTACTCACTGGTGCAGACACTCCTCAGCCTTAGCCTGAGGGAGCCATCCCAAGCAGGAGGCATTTGGATTCTTCAGGCTGTCATGCCAGAAGTTGTGCGATAACCTCTCCCTTTTCTCTCCCTTTCCTGGCTCCCCAGGAAGATGTGTGACCCTGGAATGACTGCTTTTGAGCCTGAGGCTCTGGGCAACCTTGTGGAAGGCCTGGATTTCCACCGATTCTACTTTGAAAACCGTAAGCAGCCCACTTGCTTTCTGAAGGACCCCTCTCACCTCCCTCCTTCAGTTTGTTGGAGGGAATAGGGCTAGGGTTGCTGTGGGAGCATCTCTGGCTGATCTGGAAGATCCCAGCAGGGGGTGTGAGGTCACCTAGGGCCAGGTATCTGTAGGAGTTGTTGGGTTAGCTGTTTTCTAGATGGACCAATCCTGAATCCACCTGTACAGCGTTTACTCAGCCCCATCAACCAGACACAAGTGTCTCCCCTTCCAACACTGCTGCCACCCTGAGCAAGAGCCACCCAAACTCCTTCCCCTGCCTAAATCCACTCGTGCTTGTCCTCTCTCCAGTGTGGTCTCGGAACAGCAAGCCCGTGCACACAACGATCCTGAACCCCCACATCCACCTGATGGGGGACGAGTCTGCCTGCATTGCCTACATTCGCATCACGCAGTACGTGGACTCTGGAGGGATCCCCCGCACTGCCCAGTCCGAGGAGACCCGCATCTGGCACCGCCGGGATGGCAAATGGCAGATTGTTCACTTCCACAGATCTGGCGCGCCCTCGGTCCTACCGCAGTAAGCCCTGTGAGCATCCAGGGAAGGGGCACAGGGGATGGGGAGGGCTGGGTGTGGGCACGCTGTAGCGTTGGGGCTCACAGGATGTGGGATCCTGTCCTGAGGATCTGTGGTGGGGAGATGGCTGGTTGCTGTGAGGTAGCAATGGGGAGAGGGATGCTCTGCCAAAGGGATGGTCAAAGCGAATTCCGGCTCTTCCCGGTTTGTGTTTTGCAGCTGAAGTGTGGCCCTGCCCGTGTTGGGTTTGTCACTGACTGACTACCAAGGGGAGACCCCCTCCGACATGTTCACCTACGGGACTTTGGCTGTTGGCTCTGCTGCTTGGTTCCCGCTGGAATAACCCCTCGCTTCTCACCGCACACACACGACAGCCCCGCCAGTGCAGCACAAGCATCCCATCACCCCCACCCTGCCGGGGTCATGGCGCTGAGCCCCCTTCCTCTGCATGAACCAGAAAAAGAGAAACCAGGAACTTAAACCCAAGCATCTGGCTGGTGTACAGGCCCCCCTCATGGGCTGCACAGCGTCGGTGGGCCTCCTCACTACCCAGCACATCTCCTGAACTGGGCTCAGGCTCATCATCCACCTCCATCCCCACCTCTGCTGGAAGCCCTCCGAGGAAGAGGGGGCCAGTTTTCAGCCGCTCTCCGCTGCATCCTCCCTGCGTGCTGGTGGATTTTGCTTTGCTGCTATCAAGGTCCCTGTCTGCTGCCATGACTCCTGCCTGCTCCCTACCCGAGTTCCTGCTTCCCAGCAGCCTCGTCCAGGGAACTGCAATTCAATCCATTTGCCAAGTCCATTTTTCATGCGTGCCTGTGCAAGGAGGGCCGTGTTTGGATGGGTGAGTAAAGACTATCTGTTCATTTTCTCCTCCCAGCCCAGGCTGGTTCCTTCCCAGGAGAGCAAGTAGGTTTGCACCCTGGCTCCAGGCAACTGCTGTACCAAGAAGGATGCTCTCCCTTCTTCCTCCCTTCTCCCTTTGGAGAAGAGACTGGCGATGCTGGGAGAAGAGAGGAGGAGAATGACAACTGCTTCCCATCAGCACAGACGGGAGCTGGGGCTCTCCCATCCATGTCTGGGCGGTAGCATCACCCCTGCAGCCTCCTCCTCACCCACCACCCAGCCTGGATCCTTTACCCCAGCACCCACCCCTGCCGCCCACATACAGCACTGGCATTCCCTTGCTCCTGACTCCCAGGATGGGATGGGGGCAGCCAAGCTGGCTGCTGGCTCGGGGCACAAACCTCCATGGCCCACGTGACTCCTTCCAGCGACAACAAGGAATGCAAGCTTTAGTGACAAACTGCAGAATCTGATTGTGCTTCAACAAAAACAAACAAGCCTTTCGCTGTCTTCTCCTTTGAGCGCATGCCTTTTTATAGGGAAAAAACCCAACCTACCGTGTATTTCGTAACTTGATTTTGAGTATTTGCTGAAATGGATCTTTATGTAATAACTAGAAACATTCAACTGTTTAAGTGGGGCGGGAGGGGGGATTTTCAGGGGTTGCTGTTTTCATTGCGTTTACATTTGAAGTGGGGTTGTTCTGCCACGATGCTCCTGCCAGGAGTCCCACAGCTGCCAGCCCCCTCCTCTCACACCGTGGTGGCTTGTCCCATTCTGTCCCACAGTGCTGGGTGGCAAAGGCACCCACATCCAGGGGCACCCATCTCCAGGGGCACCCACATTGCCGTGGCACCTCCCTGCACCCCACGGGTCTTCCTGCAGGGCAAACCACAGCGGTGGCTCTGGGAGTGCCACCAGCATGTGGCTTTCAGGACAGAAGACATGGCCGGGAAGGGGAACGTTGGTCTCACCTCTTTGCCATCAGGTAGAGGTCCGAGGGTTGGTGTTTTTCCGGCAATTCTTCCATTTCACATTCTCTTTTTCCTGACTGGAGCCTCTTCACTCACTGATGTGAGGCTCCTGCAGCACTGCTGCCCCGGGGTACTTTCTAGCTCCACTCTCTTCATCTGCATGGTGTTTAACTTTCTAGACGGTGCGTGTGTTGAAAAACAAAGAAACGAACAAAAACTGCTTGTTTTGGACCTAAAAAAAAAGGAAAAAGGAAAAAAAAGGAAAAAAAAAAAGAGGAAATGTTTCCTCCATGTAAATTCTGAGTGTGTATTTTGCCTTTTCTGTGGTTTTGAATGCTTTGCTCTCTGTTGAGGCAGGGACGGCCACCATGCCAAACGCAGCTGCGTCCTTGCAGACTGCAAAAATATTTTCCCACTGGATGGAGGGGAAGAAATCTAAACTGCTGGGGCATGGACAAGCCCTGAGAAGTGTTTTGGTGTGTTCCTCTGTGCCAGCAGTGTGATGGCTGCTGGTGATGTTTGTAGGAGATGCCTTTTTGGGGGCAGATCACAGAGCTGATCCATGGGTGCCCATGGGGTTCCCCATGCCTTTGGTGGACCTGTGCACCATAGGCTTGCAAGAGTTCCCCAGAGCAGGGAAATCCATGCAGGGAAAGGATTAGCTTTTAAGGTAGAGTTTGGGTGTTTTTACAGATCTGTTTTTCTTCCTGTAGTCATGTAGTGCTGAAGTTTTTTTTAATTTTTAAAGGAAGGACTCAGCTCTTTCACAGTTCTCTCTCTCCCTCTCCAGAGCTGGCTCTGAAGCCAGCCATGGTCAGTGTCATCCACCTTCTGATGTCCAAGCTCTGCAGGTGTCAAGAGGATTTTTGGGAACTGGTATAAGGTGGATGATGATGGAGGACATCATATCAGGGCTCTGCATGGGGGCTGAAGGGAAGATGCCATCACAGCCTGGTTTTGAAGCTGCTGATAGCTGTGGACCTTGGATGGGCTGTGAGGGTGAAGCTGCTGCTGAGAAAGGACTGGGACTGGGGGTCTGGTGGGATTCCCTGGGAATAACAGATGAGATGTTAGGGTAGATACAATCTCCTTTCACTGAGAACCCACAGTCACTTCTAGGGAGAAGCATCTTGGCTCCCAGGAAGGCTTTGAGGTGTCTTTTTGGAGGGAGTTTCTCCTTGAGGTTTCTCTAAGGTCATCTCCCCAGGAGGCAGCTGGATGTCCTTGCAACAATCCTTTGCAAGGGAAGCAGAGTCTGAAGTTTAAACTCATTCTAGTCTTCCAGTCAAGCTGCAGCCTGACCAAGGAAGACCCAACTCCCAACATGCCCATGCTGGCAGCATTAAGCACCTGCACTTTAGGGGTCTGTCCTGCCTGGTGTCTCTGCCCCACCTTGCCCTGCTTCTCCAGAGCAGATTCCTGTATCTCCAGAGCATCTCAGCAAGCACTGATGGACCTCCACCTTTTCTTTCAGTATCCATGGAAAGCATCTGTTTCTGTCTTCCTTTGCATTTCCTGATTTCTCCCAAACTTGCAGGAAAGCTATATAAATAAGTTTCCATCCTCCTCCTTTGGCTGCAAGAGCCAGGGATGCTGCTGTTACATCTCTGCTTTTAAGCTGTTGATGCTGTCCCTGGCACATGCAAACAGGCATTGCCCCAACAGTCCCACCATGGTTCTGGGCATGACAATGTCCAGGGATGTTCCTAATAAGCAACATGGACAGGGCCACCTTGTTGGGATAGAGTTTACCACCATGGACATCCTGTCCCATCAGCCTCAAGGCTAGAGATCAGGCTATGGCACATTTAATTTCCTGGCATAGACAGAACTTCTCTCCTCTGGTCTCCTGGTGCCTGGATCAAACCAAACTCAGAAGTCCTCCAAACTCATCCTCTCTTCCACCTCTCCCAGACCACAGGGGATGTCTAACTGGAGGCACTTGCTGTAGTGGTGTCGAGCTCCCAGCCCCACAGGTGGGTTTGGGAGCTGCCTGTTTTCCCTTCCTGGCTGCCAAGGTCCATTGGCAACCTCATAATTTCTCACATCTTGCTGATGCATCCCATCTGGAAGACAAAGAGGCCTCTGCTCTTTGCTGGAGCAGCAGGCACCCTCCTCCTCACCTCAGCCAGACACCGCTGGGAGAGTTGTCTTTCCCCCCCAAACCCACATGAAATGCCCCTTCTGCCAGGCACCAAATCCTTGTCTGACCCCAAACCTGCTTCTCCTCCCATGGATGCCCCCATGGATCTCCAGAAGCTGGAGCAGGCAGCAGTCATCTACTCCCACTTGGAGCTCCCAGTGGGCTCTGCAGCCCATGGTGGGATTGCAGTGCCATGTGTGAGGGGGCAGCCCCACAGCCCCATGGACCAAGAGTGTCTGCCAGCAGGAGATCACGTCCTCTGGTCACCCCAGGAGACAGACTGATCCTCCTTCCCCACCACAGGACGGGTTATGGTGTACCCCACGCTCTTGATGCTGCACAGATCCTTCAGCCAGCAGAGACCTTGCCTTGCCCATGTCCCATATCAGACAGGGAAGCCCAGATGTGAGCAGGCTGTGGGGACACCAGAGCAGGGGCTGGTGGCCACTCTGCCACCAGATTCATCTGAATCTCCTTCACTCCTGCAGGTCATCAACAGGGAGTGGGAGAGAGGGAGCAGTGGAGGGGACTGTATAGAGTGGCTCCTTCCTTGTTTGGATTGTTGTCCCTTTTTTCTAATTGTTGCACAATTTTAGGGCTTTTGTAACATTTTTTGGACAAGCAGGGAAAATATGTTAACAGTGGTTTAAGGAAAGAAAATGAGATCTATCTCTCTCTCTTATATATTATATATATATAAAAAAGTATATATACTTACAGGAAATCTCTATGGAAATATTTATTTAAGATGATAGCAAAAAATATATTATAATTAAGAGTATACCGAGCTTTGTCACGTAACAAAAAATCAAGCCCCGGGGAGGGGTCTGTCCCCTCGTGTCTGTTCGTCCGTACGGTTGCAGCTGAAGCCTTTCTCTTCTCTTTTTGTAAGTGC